>SNQJ01S0114005.1:44720-58173 GCA_010110895.2 Picea sitchensis | reverse complement strand
TATTAATTCCCCCTCTCTCCCACCCTCTATAGGATCAACATACAAAAACTCACAGTATAACATACATGCATACAACCGAGATCAGTGTTTTTCATTCGCAAGTTCCCTAAGGCGAGAGAAGAGGATACACATTGTTCTTAGACATAAACTAAACTCTAATACACTCTCAAAATCTTTTTCTCCGATGTCCAAAATGAGACCCGAGGAGGTTTATTTATACAAAAATTAACAGGTTGCCGGTAGACAGGAACTGGCAATTGTCTGTTAAAAAGTAAGATTCCTTCAATTGGATGGGGAAGTTGTGGACTACAGTTTTTATCTTGTCCCTTAAAGGATCAGACATATGGGGACCCATACCCACTTTTACGGAATGACAGACCATAGGTAGAGATATGCAATCTTATGCATTTGACAATCTGGCGTCTCCTACATACACAGTGGAGTTCTACATGGAACTGACGGGACACCACTGTTGGCCCGTTAGACATGAAAGGAATCAATAAATTATTATTACAAAAATATGAACCAAGGGGTCCATCATGCTTCCATTCTATTAATAATATTATGCTCAATAATAGAGTCAAATGGGTCATTGTTGTCATAATCAAAATGATTGTTCGGTGGAGAGATATGTATGTTAGAAAATGGAGGTAGTCCACTGAAACACTTATAAAAGGGTGATCCTTGCATATCTGTTATGATTTCATCTTCTGGGACACATAAGTCACCATAATAATCGTTGGTAACTTTATAAGTTTGAGGATGAGGAGGTTCAAATTTTTCATAATTAAGCTCACTTCCTTGGAATGATAAATTGAAAACAAACCATCCTTCATAGTGGGTTGCTTCTTCGACTTCTTCTTTGAACCAGTGTTTAAATGCATCTTTATTGTTGTTGAAGAAAAGAATATCTCTAGGATAGTAAGTCCAAAATAATAGGTACAACCAACCAGACCACCATAGACGTGAATCTTTGAATGTTGAGCATTCAAAAAGTATCCAACACGAACTATCAAACTTTGTCTGCAACATTATTTTGCAATAATCTTCATAGGAGATGCATGGAGTATAAATAATTATGTAAACCTGTCCTTCAATTGGACCTCTTGTGATGACATCTCTTGCCATATTATGGCTGACTCTGAAGTAACTAAAATATGAAGTAAAGTGGTTATATGACTGTATCCACTTGCTGAGGATATTAATACAAGAAGGACTGGACTTTATACAACATGTTAAACACTTGAAACAATAACAATATTTACAGTTATTACAGACAAGGATCCATTTGAATCTTGGTGGTGGCGCATATCTTATTCTTAGGGAGGATGAAGCCATTTGATTGTCTGATATCTTGGAAGGAAAATTTCTCTTGTTAATAGATCAACAATGCAATTGTCTTTACCAGGCTTGTAATGTATTTCAAAATCAAATCCATCAAGCCAGAGAATCCATCTCAAAATTCTGTTGTTTCCCTATTCTAGCAGATGTTGATTAGATAACACTCCTTTCATATGTTTAAGATTTGTTCTAACAATAAAATGTACATGTTTTAAAAACAGTCTGAATTTTTTAATTCCATTTTTAACTGCACAAATTTCTTTATGAGAGGAAGGATATCTGGATTCTGTATCTGAAAAGAATCCATAAGTGTATATGCACACTTATTCTAACTTGGGACCATTCTTTTGCATTCATACTGCTACCCAAGTGTCATTGGAGGCATCAGTCTCGAGTATGAGTTGCAAAGCCATATCTGGAAGGTGTAGCTTTAGCAAATTTTGTATCTTCTGTTTAATAATTTGAACGATAGTCGTCATCTTAGAATTCCATGGCATAACTTTGCGGAGATTTTTCTGTAATATCCTGACATCCTTAGCTTGGTTTTCATAGAATTGTCGAATATAATTCAGGCAACCTAAAAACCTTTGTAGCTGTTTCTGATCTAGAATCTCATTAGGGAATCTTGATAATTTTTTCAAAACATGATCTTGTAATTCCACTTCTCATTTTGACAAGATCAATCCAAGATATTCAATCTTTGTTTGTGCACAACAAAGCTTTGACTTAATGATCACTAAACCATGTTTAAACAGTAGATCATAAACAATCTTTAAATGATGTACATGTGCTCTGCTATCTATAGAACAAACAAGAACACCATCAATATATACAATAACAAAAGATAAATGTTTGAAGATATCATCCATTCTTTTTTGGAATTCAGATGGAGGATTCTTCAAACCAAACAACATTACTCTCCGCTGGTACTGGCCATTAGGGACAACAAAAGTTGTCTTATATATGTCTTTTGGTATGATTCCTATTTTCCAGAAACCACTTTTTAAATCGAACTTGCTGAAGACGTTACACTTGCCAATCTTGGAAAATAACAATTCTTTTGATGGCAGAGGGAACCTTATGGGAAGAAAATCTTCATTTAAAGATATGTAATTAATTACCATCCTTGGTTTACCTCTCTTTTGTTCGATATGCTTGTTAACATAGAAAGTAGGACAAGTCCAGGGGCTTCTACTGGTTTCTATAAGTTTCCTTTCCAAGAGTTCTAGAATTTATTTCTGACAATACTCACATTCTGTAGGAGACATGTGATTTGCAGATGCTCTTTGAGGTTTCAGAGTGTAATCTTCTTTATAAGGAAAGCTAAAAAAATACTGCTCTCTAGTCCAAAATGCATTAGGGTGTTCTGAATAACAATTCCGTTCAATATTATCCTTAATATCCTTGATCATATCCATTCCATGTTTTTTAGTATGACCAATAATTTTTTGGATTCGAACTAGGCTATCAACAGACTTTTCTATATGCTGGAGAGTCTGTTTCACTTCAACCCTTGTAACATAAGAAGATTTACTGGGTATTTTTATAGATTTACCCAAAACTGTGATCTATACAAAATCACTTCCTATAAAAAAAGGCAAACACTTATTTACAAAATCCTGTCCTAGTAAGATATCTGCTCCAGTATCATAGAAATAGAGCGTTATTGCTACTTTGGCTTCCTAAATCAATATTGGAAAGTCTCGGGCAATACATTTGATTTTCGTTTTAGACTTATTGACTGCTCTGGAAGATATGTCAATGGGTTGCCAATAATAGGAAGGTATGGCTCCATGCTTTGCACAAGAGTTCATGGCTCCTGTGTCCAATTGTGCATCAAGGGTATATTGCAGATATCCTTGGACTTTGAGATTTACAGAAATGGCCAATTTATCATCTAATCCATTCATTTGTTTGGATTCATATGGTTCAATTTCTGTATCTTGATTGAACATTTCTTTTTCGAACTTTTCATCTCTTTTATTCTTAAGAAAGTTCAATTCTTCCTTTTGTAGTTTTAAGCTCTTCCATAAATCTACTATTATAGCTTCTTTTTCTCTCACAGATTCTTCTAGATGAAAAATAGTATTATCTAAAGAATCTTCATCAGCTAGATGTACTTATTTCATAGGTTCTGTAAATCTAACAATACTTTTTTCTCTACTTGTTTTAGTTTGTGGTGGAATAAACTCAGAATATTTAGGAGTATAATTATGAATATTCACCACGCTTGGCTGTTGGAGCTTAGTGATCTCGGCAGAGAGGATAGAAAGCTGGGAAGTATACCTTTGAGAGAGCTGAAATTGTCTAGGTGTGAGGGTGGACATTTTATCTAGAAGGATAGACCTTTGTTGGAGAAGGGATGGCAGGTCTGAGGTAGGAGACATCATCTTGATATCGAGGAAATTCAAGTTTTCTGTTATCTGTGACGTATCTGAATCAGAATCAAAATCATCTGTGCAATCATCTTGGTCAGGTTCAGGGGGTGGAGACTCATCATTATCAGTAAGCGAAAGATATTCATCATCTGAACGGGCATCAACCAATTCCCATTCAGAAGGATCATAACCAGTTTGGAATTGATCCATAATTTTTGTTTGGAATTTAGTCTTTGTCTGCAGAGGACACTGAGAATCCCAGTGGCTAGGCTTTTTGCAAATAAAGCAAGAAGATTTCTTAGCTATTTAATTCTAGGGCCTGCACTTAAAATAAGCTTTTCTCTTTGGAGGATTGTCTCTGGAGAACCTTTTAGGAAATTTCTTTGTAAATATACATGGTTTTTCTTTGTATTTGAAACAACCACAATCCTTTTTACATGAGTCGTTTTTGGATTTCTTAGATTTACAACCAAAATGATAGGTTTCAACAAATATATCACAGATATTTGGGTCAAACCCTAATTGCTTCTTCATAGACTTGTTTTGTTTTCTGCGAAGGCACTCTTTTTGGAGGGTTGTAACCACATGTTCGTGTAACCCTACTAGAGATAATTGTTCTAGACCAATATCTAGCTCTTCAAGGCATTCTCTAACAAGGTCAGGGATTTGTCCAGGCATAGACGGAAAATATTTTCTTAGGTAGGCAACATTATCTGGGTCGGGAGATATATACAACAGATCTTGCATAGTGCACAAGAATTCTGGCAGCTATGAAATATGGCATAGACACTAATTCATAAATAAATCTGTATATTGGTTAGAATCTATTTTAGAGCTTCCATAGAATTCTTGTACAACAGCTTTGATAAGCTCTTCAATAGGATTATCATGATTCATGATTTTTAGTTTATCTTCTTCATTAACTCTATCCCACCAGAGGCCTAAATTTCTAGTGAATCCCCAAGTTAACCTTAAGGCTAACTCATGCTAGGTTACTCTATTCTTGAAGATCATCTTTTGGGTTTTTGCCCATGCCTGCCATTTCTGAAATATCATCATCATTTCATTTTTAGATATGCAGTTAATGTTACTTATAGGTGAAGATTCTATGTTTTCTTTGTTGAACGAGGCATGTTCATTAGAGTTGGCTGGATCATAAGGGACTTTCTTGCTGGATCCATACCTAGCATGAAACCATTCTTCCCACGCGGTTTGGAAAGCATTTCCTCCTGCATCATCATCTAAGGAACGAGGTGCATGAGTGGTGGAACTTTCTGCTTCTTCTATCCCTTTAATGTATGGAGCTAGGGATATAGTTGTTTGTTGTGCTTTCAGGATTTCTTCTTTTAAAGAAGATGATTGGATTTTCACTAACTCTATCTTCTCAGTAGCTATGATTAAGACTTTAGCAATTATTTCTAAAACTGGATTAGGAACTTCAGTAGCTAACTATTTTAGAGTCAATTGTTTTGGTTCACCTTTACTAAATGAAGAAGCACCAAACCAATGGTAAGAAGCATGTTTTTCTAAATCATCAAATTTAATAGGAGAAGAGGATTCTTTCTCATGTTCTAAAGAATCTTTCAGACTTTGAACTGCAGTCTGAATTGTTTCTAACTTATCAAGAATATGGACAAGGGAAGCCTTTAGATGTTCTTGATTATGCTCCAGATTATCTATTTAAAAGTTCAAACCATTCATATGTATTTTTGTCTGTATAACATCTTGAGCTATATCATCAATGTTCTGTGCTAGACATACAGACTGGTAGTTTGCATAGTTTTGCAATCTCACAATATCTTGAGATTTTTTTTCCTCTGCTTTTCTGTACTGGATAAAATCTAAGTCTGCTACAAGGTTATTTTTGAACGAGGGAGTATGATTCCCAGGTCCTATATTTCTATGAGGGAGTGTATCATTTTTATCTTTGTCTCCACTGGGTAATGGATTGGTCATCATTTTAATCAGAGGGACTACAATATCTAGACATTCAGGACAATTGGAATGCTGGCCATTATGTTCAGATTTAGACTGGAATGCCCTAAAAGTCTTTGGAGAAGACGACACATGAGTTATAATGGGTTCTTCAAATAGTTTAGAAGATTTTTCTTGAGTAGGGATTTTCTTTTGACAAAAGTAACAATTTTTGGATCCCTTTTGGTGTGTTAACAAATGATCATCTAAAGCAGATTTTTTGGGTTTGGGAGAATATACAGGGACTTTAGAGAAAGAAGTTGAAGACGATAAAGATTTTGCAGAGGAATAAGATTTTCTAGGTGCAACCTCAAAGCTATTTGCAGATAGTGAAGACATTTGCCTTTCTAGATCTTGGATTCTTGTGCTCTGGGATCTTCCTATTTTCAATACATTTATTCCTAAAGCATTTCGTTCAATTTTTAACTCATGAGCCATAGGGGGAGTGATTCTGGATGAAATAGGCTCATAGTCTGCTGACCATTCTTCAACTACATAAATCTTAGCAAAACCTAATGTAAGAGGGGAGACATTGACTGGACCAACCACCACGCTTTTTAAGGTAGCGCGCTGGAGTAATTTAGGATTAAGTGTTGGCATTTTTGTGGAAACAAAATGAAGACAAGTGGTTGTATGCAGCTAGGAAATATCAAAAGCTTCAGCCATGTCAAAACCAGAGAACTGGACATAGGCTTGTAGAAGAGTAGAAATATAAGGGTCGGTGATAAATTGGTATCAAAGCCATTTTGTAAAAGTTTGTTCATGAATATAAAGAAGTTTTCTTGAAGTGAGTTTTATCTGATATGAGCCTTGTATCTGAAATATACGATTACGAGATGTGTAAATGCTACATGGTGAGTGAAGTGATCGTTTAACTGTGGCCTCCAGCAGTTGTTGTAGGACAGTAAGACAACCATTAAAGCCGAAGGAAGGCGTGGAGTGTTGCATAGTCCTTTTCCCATAGTAAGTTCAATCTTACCACTTACTATATTTACTTGCATGTAATCTTAAGTATATTGTCAGAAGTTGTAGTAGTAGATTATGGCTTCACAGAACAACAAATATTCTTATGATCTTTCAGCAGATGTTAAATATAAGCCTAGTAAATGGTATAATCATTTCTTAAGTCAGTCTTCTTCATCTATGTCTCTTTATAATACTAAACTAGTTGCTCAAGAATATGAGCCTAATGTTAACTGGCGTATGCCAAAAATAGAGCCATCTAAAATATATGATTTACCTATGTTTAAATTCTGTGCCTCCACACTCATCCGTTATTGTTCTCATAATGTGCCTTTGTCCCTTGGACAACCTGTCTATCAAATTCCTTTAATACAACAATCTGATATAGATTGGGGTCTTCAACATGGCTTTAAATATGTTCATCTTGGTTTAATATAGTTCAAAATTAATCCTTTAGTCTGACCTGGCCTTAATACCTCTGTTCTTAATTGTATCATAGATTCTCGGCATAACCATTTCTCAGATGCTCTAATCTCAGGATTTCAAGCTCCCTTACATAATGGCCCTGTTTGGTCATCTACCCTTCCCAGATTTCAAGTGTCTCTCACCGATGCTTATATTTCTACTCTTCTACAAGCCTATGTCCAGTTCTACGGTTTTTACATGGCTGCAGCTTCTGATATTTCCCATCTACATACAACCACTTGTCTCCGTTTTGTCTCCACAATAGTGCCAGCACTTAATCCTAAATTACTCAAACGCGCTACCTCAGAAAGCATGGTGGTTGGTCCAGGCAATGTCTCCTCTCTTACATTAGGTTTTTCTAAGTTGTCTACAGTTGAAGAATGGTCAGCAGACTATGAGCCTATTTCATCTAGAATCACTCCCCCTATGTCTCAGGAGTTAAAAATCAAACAAAATGCTTTAGGAAGAAATGTATTGAAAATAGGAAGATCCTAGAGAACAAGAATCCAAGATCTAGAAAGGAAAATGTCTTCACTATCTGCAAATAGCTCTGAGGATGCACCTAGAAAATCTTATTCCTCTGCAAAATCTTTATCCTCTTCAACTTATTTCTCTAAAGTCCCTGCATATTCTCCCAAACCCAACAGATCTTCTTTAGATGATCATTTGTTAACACACCAAAAAGGATCCAAAAATTGTTACTTTTGTCAAAAGAAAATGCCTACTCAAGAAAAATCTTCTAACCTATCTGAAGAACCCATCATAACTCATGTGTCGTCTGCTCCAAAGACTTTTAGGACATTTCAGTCTAAATCTGAACATAATGGCCAGCATTCCAATTGTCCTGAATGTCTAGATATTGCAGTCCCTCTGATTAAAATGATGACCAATCCATTACCCAGAGGAGACAAAGATAAAAATGCTACACTCCCTCATAGAAATCTAGGACCTGGGAATCATACTCCCTCGTTCAAAAATAACATTGTAGAAGACTTAGATTTTATCCAGTACAGAAAAGAAGAGGTAGAAAAATCTCAAGATATTGTGAGATTGAAAAATTATGCAAACTACCAGTCTGTATGTCTAGCACAGAACATTGATGATATAGCTCAAGATGTTATACAGACAAAAATACATATGAATGGTTTTCACTCTGAAATAGATAATCTGAAGCATAATCAAGAACATCTAAAGGCTACCCTTGTCCAGATTCTTGATAAGTTAGAAACAATTCAGACTGCAATTCAAATTCTGAAAGATTCTTTAAAACATGAGCAAGAATCGTCTTCTCCTATTAAATTTGATGATTTAGAAAAACATGCTTCTTACCATTGGTTTGGTGCTTCTTCATCTAGTAAAGGTGAACCAAAACAACTGACTCTAAAATAGTTAGCTACTGAAGTTCCTAATCCAGTTTTAGAAATAATTGTTGAAGTCTTAATCATAGCTACTGAGAAGATAGAGTTAGTGAAAATCCAATCATCTTCTTTAAAAGAAGAAATCCTGAAAGCACAACAAACAACTATATCCCTAGCTCCATACATTAAAGGGATAGAAGAAGCAGAAAGTTCCACCACTCATGCACCTCGTTCCTTAGATGATGATGTAGGAGGAAATGCTTTCCAAACCGCATGGGAAAAATGGTGTCATGCTAGATATGGATCCAGCAAGAGAGTCCCATATGATCCAGCCAACTCTAATGAACATGCCTCATTCAACAGAGAAAATATAGAATATGCACCTATAAGTAACATTAACTGCAGATCTAAAAATGAAATGATGATGATATTTCAGAAATGGCAGGCATGGGCAAAAACCCAAAAGATGATCTTCAAGAATAGAGTAACCTGGCACGAGTTAGCCTTAAGGTTAACTTGGGGATTCACTGGGAATTTAGGCCTCTGGTGGGATAGAGTTAATGAAGAAGATAAGATAAAAATCATGAATAATGATAATCCTATTAAAGAGCTTATCAAAGTTGTTGTACATGAATTCTATGGAAGCTCTAAAATAGATTCTAACCATTATGCAGATTTATTTATGAATCAACGTCTATGCCATATTTCACAACTGTTAGAATTCTTGTGCACTATGCAAGATCTGTTGTATAGATTTCCCGACCCAGATAATGTTGCCTACCTAAGAAAATATTTGTCGGCTATGCCTAGACAAATCCCTGACCTTGTTAGAGAACGTCTTGAAGATCTAGTTATTGGTCTAGAACAATTATGTCTAGCAGGGTTACATGAACATGTGGTTACAACCCTCCAAAAAGAGTGCCTTCATAGAAAAAAAAACAAGTTTGTGAAGAAGCAATTAGGGTTTGACCCAAATATTTGTGATATATTTGCTGAAACCTATCATTTTGGTTGTAAATCTAAGAAATCCAAAAATGAATCGTGTAAAAAGGATTTTGGTTGTTTCAAATGCAAACCAAAACCACGTAGATTTACAAAGAAATTTCCTAAAAGGTTCTCCAGAGACAATCCTCCAAAGAGAAAAGCCTATTTTAAGCACAGGCTCCAGAATTACAAAGCTAAGCAATCTTCTTGCTTTATTTGCAAAAAGCCTGGCCACTGGGCTTCTCAGTGTCCTCTGCAGACAAAGACTAAATTCCAAACAAAAATTATGGATCTATTCCAAACTAGTTATGATCCTTCCGAATGGGAGTTGGTTGATCCTGTTCAGATGGTGAATATCTTTTTCTTTTTGATAATGATGAGTCTCCACCCCCTGAACCTGACCAAGATGATTGCAAAGATGATTTTTATTCTAATTCAGATATGTCACAGATAAAAAAAAACTTGAATTTCCTCGATATCAGGATGATGTCTCCTACCTCAGACCTGCCATCCCTTCTCCAACAAAGGTCTATCCTTCTAGATAAATTGTCCACCCTCACACCTGGACAATTTCAACTCTCCCGAAGTTATACTTCCCATCTTTCTCTCCTCTCTGCCCAGATCACTAAGCTCCAGCAGCCAAGAGTGGTGAATATTCATAATTATACTCCTAAAGATTTCGAGTTTATTCCACCATAGACTAAAACTAGCAGAGAAAAAAGTACAGTTAGATTTACATAACCTATGAAACAAGTACATCTAGTTGATGAAGATTCTTTAGATAACACTATTTTTCATCTAGAAGAATATGTGAGAGAAAAAGAAGCTATAATAGCAGATTTATGGAAGAGCTTAACACTACAAAAGGAAGAATTGAACTTTCTTAAGAATAGAAGAGATGAAAAGTTCGAAAAAGAAATGTTCAATTAGGATACAAAAATTGAACCATATGAATCCAAACAAATGAATGGATTAAATGATAGATTGGTCATTTCTATAAATCTCAAAGTCCAAGGATATCTGCAATATACCCTTGATGCGTAATTGGACACAGGAGCCACGAACTCTTGTGCAAAACATGGAGCCATACCTTCCTTTTATTGGCAACCCATTGACATATATTTCAGAGCAGTCAATAAGTCTGAAATATAAATCAAATATATTGCCCTAGACTTTCCAATATTGATTCAGGAAGCCAAAGTAGCAGTAAGGCTCTATTGCTATGATACTGGAGCAGATATCTTAGTAGGACAGGATTTTGTAAATAAGTGTTTGCCTTTTGTTATAGGAAGAGATTTTGTACAGATCACAGTTTTGGGTAAATCTATAAAAATACCCAGTAAATCTTCTTATGTTATAAGGATAGAAGTGAAACAGACTCTCCAACATATAGAAAAGTCTGTTGATAGCCTAGTTCGAATCCAAAAAATTATTGGTCATACTGAAAAACATGGAATGGATATGATCAAGGATATTAAGTATAAGATTGAACAGAATTGTACTTCAGAACACCCTAATGCATTTTGGACTAGAGAGCAGTGTTTTGTTAGCTTGCCTTATAAAGAAGATTACACTCCGAAACCTCAAAGAGCATCTGCAAATCACATGTCTCCTACAAAATGTGAGTATTGTCAGAAATAATTCTAGAACTCTTGGAAAGGAAACTTATAGAAACCAGTAGAAGACCCTGGGCTTATCCTGCTTTCTATGTTAACAAGAATAGCGAACAAAAGAGAGGTAAACCAAGGATGGTAATTAATTACAGAGCTTTAAATGAAGCTTTGTTTTCTATAAGGTTCCCTCTGCCATCAAAAGAATTGTTATTTTCCAAGATTGGCAAGTGTAACGTCTTCAGCAAGTTCGATTTAAAAAGTGGTTTCTGGAAAATAGGAATCATACCAAAAGACAAATATAAGACAACTTTTGTTGTCCCTAGTGGCCAGTACCAGTGGAGAGTAATGACGTTTGGTTTGAAGAATGCTCCATCTGAATTCCAAAAAAGAATGGATGATATCTTCAAACATTTATCTTTTTTTATTGTATATATTGATGATCTTCTTGTTTGTTTTATAGATAGCAGAGCACATGTACAACATTTAAAGATTGTTTATGATCTATTGTTTAAACATGGTTTAGTTCTCAGTAAGTCAAATATTTGTTCCGCACAAACAAAGATTGAATATCTTGGATTGATCTTGTCAAAAGGAGAAGTCGAATTACAAGATCATGTTTTGAAAAAATTATCTGAATTCTCTAATGAGATTCTAGATCAGAAACAACTACAAAGGTTTTTAGGTTGCCTGAATTATATTCGACAATTCTATGAAAACCGAGCTAAGGATGTCAGGATATTACAGAAACATCTCAACAAAGTTATGCCATGGAATTCTAAGATGACGACTGTCGTTCAAATTATTAAACAGAAGATATAGAATTTGCCAAAGCTACACCTTCCAGATATGGTTTTGCAACTCATACTCGAGACTGATGCCTCCAATGACACTTGGGCAGCAATACTAATGCAAAAAAATGGTCCCAAGTTAGAAGAAGTGTGCATATACACTTCTGGGGTGTGAGGCGAGGGGCATTAATAGAGAAATTGTTATAATAATTTCTCTATTAATGCGCCCACCTCCCACCCTCTATATTCTGGGGTGGGAAGGGGGCATTAATAGAGATATTATTATAATAATTTATATATTAATGCCCCCACCTCCCACCCTCTATATAGAGGGTGGGAGGGTGGCAGGGGGAAGGCATTAATAGAGAAATTATTATAATAATTTCTCTACTAATGGAGGATGGGGACAAAAATTGGTGGATAATATCATAGGTAGAGCTTACTCATAAGATGCAAAGACAGCGAAGTCATACTAAGAAAACGGATGGTCATCCATGAAAACAGGGACCTCAGCCTTGGGATAAGCCGGTGTTCTCTTTTTTTTTTTTCTCTTTTTTATTTCCTTGCAGAATGTTGGCACTTATGCCCCTGCAGCTGTAATAGTAAACGACGTGAGGAAACAAATTTAATATTGAGTTTGGAAGCCAACATAAATACAATAAGCTTGTTAATACAAGTGATTCAATGATAAAAATCAACTAGAGTATGAGGATGAATTGGTCTGAGTATTTGCATTTGTTGATGAACGAACCAAAGGCAAAAAGTCGACAGTAAAAGAGAGAAATGAACTCGACAAGGAAGGGCGAAGAGTATTTCATGCCATCTCACACAACCTTTAAGACCCAGTACAATAATACAAGTTTGGGTAGGTTAGTGTTTACGTGCCAAGTATGACGGTGACTCCAACTGGAGTTGTCTCTAGTCATTTCTATGATAACTCTCTGTGACTGAATTTGTCTCACTCGTTCAACCAACGCAAATTTGGAGAGGATGCATTGTATACACAGGGAGCATCCATATGGCATGGTAAAGATCGGCTACAAATGGACCATATGACTAGATTTAATTGAGGGATATGCGTATATCAATGAACAAATCTTTGGAATCTGATTCACCCTTTCTCTTGTAAATATGGTTGATACGACTTTAATGCCAGTATAGTAGTAAGCGTGAGTTATGGACCGTGGATCCAATGTTTTGTAAGTATAAGCTATGGATCGTGAATACAAAGTGTAGTAATCCTAAGCTATGGATCGTGGATCCATTGTGTTAAAAGTTATATGGGAATTTAAAATAAGATTAGTATAGTTAATGGTTGTGCATAGTAGTTAAAATATGATGTTGTTAAAATCAACAAATACACTAATAGTATGGAAGACATTTATAATAATCCGACGAATATATGAATAGTAATAACAAGAAATTATGTGGGAATCACAACGATAACGATAGTGCAATAGGTGAATGAAGGATTCAAATTCTATACACAAAGGGAATTTAAGAATGACACCTTATATTGTTGTATAAGTAACACAAGTATTCGTTATACTTCATCTTGGAATGAAGTAATAACATTGAAGATATTTATG
>SNQJ01S0114005.1:29975-44704 GCA_010110895.2 Picea sitchensis | reverse complement strand
TATATATATATATATATATATATATATATATATATATATATATTTATTATTATAAGTGATAGGTTTATATATATATATTACAAAGTGGGTTAAAAGTATAGTTGGATAATGAGAGTAACAACGGAAATAACTTGTCAAGAATAATTAAGAGATGTTTTTACGCTTTTGAGAACTTGCAAATGACACAATTAATGAATAGTACAAGCTATAGACTGAAGCCTACATTAAGGTTGAATATATTATTATTCGTACAACAATTTTAAAAAATTTAAAAGAAAAAAAATTGTGGTTATAAGTGAGGTTATAGATTTTCACGATATTTTTCAAATTCATTGGATGGGAACTTACCTCCATTATCTGACTTTAAACATTTGATTTTCTGTCTCATTCTCTAACTAAAACTTTGAATGCTCTTAAATTTTCAAATGCCTTATATTTATTTAATCAAAAATTTAAAAGAAAAAAAATTGTGGTTATAAGTGAGGTTATAGATTTTCACGATATTTTTCAAATTCATTGGATGGGAACTTACCTCCATTATCTGACTTTAAACATTTGATTTTCTGTCTCATTCTCAACTAAAACTTTGAATGCTCTTAAATTTTCAAATGCCTTATATTTATTTTTCAGAAAGGTAACCAAAGTCATTCTTGTATAATCATTAATGAATAGCATAAAATCATTTTCTCTTTAAAAAAAATTGTTTTTATTGGTCCATAGAGATATGTATGCACAATATCTAATGGTATGGATGTTGTATATTCCTTTGTATTGAACCTCATCCCTGATAGTTTTCCATGCATGAATGCAACTAAATTAATATTCATAAAACAATATATAAATGATTAAAACATAGAATAAACAAACAAATAAAAAAAACATGATTAAAATAATGAACATAGATAAATAATTCATCTTTTAAAATAAAATTTGTAACTCACTACAAGGGAAGTAAATTTCGCCTAACCGTAGATCAGTAGAAAGTCACTCTCGAGTTGGGGCTAAGAAATATACAATAAATGGAGTGTCTCACAACCCAATATAACCCACAACAAAATAATTTTCTGTACACATATCCTAATTGATGCGAACCTGCAACCCTCACGGTCCAACTCGCCTCTCACCAGGACCTTCACTATCCTCGGCCCGAAGAGCGTGAATGCTCCTCCAACTCCTCTCAGGAGTTATCACTACCCACAGCTCTGCTTCGCCGATCTCCCCTTCGCTTCTCGAGAAATTGGGATTCGCGATATCGCGAATTTCGTGAGCACAGTTCACATGCGATTCAAAACCCCGAACCCCGATGGGTCAACGGGTCAGCGCTTTCCACTCATCGGGGATTCCCCTATCGGGAAATCGCTATCCATGACGTCAAAAACTTGAACTGGCAATCCCCGATACCCGATGTGCCGATCTCCGACACACGTGTGGACTTGGGCCTTCCGCCTTCGAACTCTGGTACAACTCCATATGTACTCCACTAAGTCTTGTGGTCCCACACTGCCACGTCACCGTCGGGATTTCGCGGATCGCGAATCCACGATGTAAGTTTCCCTTCATGTTGAAAACTCCGGACGCCGAACCCCGATCTCTCGGGATCGCACGCCACCTGTCCTGTGGAGATCAACGGCTCCGAATAACTCGGGAAATAGTGACTCGCGATTTCAACGAGTCTGTGCCTCACCTCATCAACTGCCGAGTGCCGATATGCGATGGCTCTCGATTCCCTTCCTTGAAGATCTCCTCTGCTTCAAAGCTCTTCCTGTTCGGGTCTCTCCTGGGTTTAATTCCCACTGTAACGGAAAGAACTATCCCTCCTGAACTTGATTTCTCCCACTCCTTCAACTGAAGGTTGGCACACTCCTTGCGCTCGACGTACAATCACTCTCTAAGCATTGGGCCTTCTGGACTCTGTGCACTTTCGGCAGCCGTAATCCCCGCCTTCTTTTCCTCAGACTAACTGCTGAGATTTCACTCTCGGCCTGCACTTCTCCTGCATGACACGAGTAACCCAATTCGACTTCTGGGCAGATGAGAATGAGAGTTTAGCTGTCGAGCCTCATCAACGCACTCTATGCAGATGAATTCCACTGCACTCTATGCAGGAATCTCCTGGCTCAAACTGAGAAACAATGGAAACTCATTCTTTCCTCTCTCACAGATTCTAATTCAACTATTTCATCACATACACAACATATCAAAGCAAATGCATGACAGAAAGAAAACATACATGAGCATAATATCAACACAGAGAAACAACACAAACCATGAAAGTGAATCAAAGACTTTCTCTTATTAATTCAATCTGTACATGGGTGTTCTGCACCAGTTCTCTGCTCTTCTCTCTCTTGCTCCTTGAATCAATCTCAATAATACAAAGGAGGGTGCCTATATTCTGTTTTCCCTCTCGAAAACTACAACTATCAAATCTACAATGAATTTCTATCTAACAACATTAAAACTATTAAATGCCTTCCTATCTACTTAGGACGAGAGATTAAAGGCTCAAGGTCCCTTTACAATAAACAAAGTGCGCTTCATTAACTCTTTACATTAATGCTTGGTGCAACCATATAAAAGTGTTTCAAAATTTGGTGCTGGCGCTATCCAGCTGTCTTTCCCTGCTCCACGCGTTGGCTCGCTTGATGAGTGAGCGATGCTCCTGCATCATACTCCTCGGCTCGAAAGATTTCATGGGCTCCTGTCCATGAGCTCCTGCACGGTGTGCCTATGTTTCTGTATAACTGCCTCTGTTTCCCAGCTGGAATCCTCCACTGGGTGATTCTTCCACTTCACCAGGTACTCAAAATACTTCTTTCGCCTGGTCTTCCTGCCTACTCTTTTATTCAGTATGCACTCCATCTGTGGCTTCTGTGCAATTGGCAACTGCTTCTTCCACTGGACCACTGGTTCCTCAGTTCCAGCTTCTGCTTCTCTAGCTCTGTATGGGTATAAATATGAAACATTGAATATCGGAGATATCCCGATGCCCCCTGGCAACTCAAGTTCATATGCATTCTCCCTGAATTTCTTCAGGACTTTGCATGGCCCAATCTTCTTCATCTTGATCTTGTTATATGTTCCCCTTGGGAACCTTTCTTTCCTTAAGTGCGCCAGAACCATATCCCCAACTTCAAACTGAAGTTGTCTCTTCCGCTGATCGGCTCTGCGCTTATACTCCTGATTTGAGTCCTGCAACCGCTGCTTCACCTTCGTGTGAAGTTCTCTCATGGCTTCAACGAACTCTTCAGCACTCGCGCTGCTAGTCGAAGCCGGTTCTGACTCCCTGAGCTCAGATACTCCCCTCGGCTGTGTCCCATACAAAATATGGAATGGGCTTTTTCCTGTACTCCGATTCACCGAATCGTTGTATGTGAACTCTGCTTGTGGTAATATCTGATCCCAACTGCTGTGGTGCTCTGTCACCAAGCTTCTCAATAGATCCCCCAGACTTCTGTTCACCACCTCTGTTTGCCCATCCGTCTGAGGATGGTAAGCTGAACTAAATGCTAAGTTAGTTCCCAGCTTCTTCCATAGCGTCCTCCAAAAATGACCTATGAATTTGGTATCCCTGTCCGAGACTATACTTCTCGGCAATCCATGCAGTCTGACGATTTCTTTAAAAAACAAATTTACGATGTGTGTCGCATCGCTGGTCTTCTGACACGGAATAAAATGCACCATCTTTGAAAACCTGTCCACCACCACAAAGATGGAATCAACTCCTCATTGTGTTCTCGGCAAACCCAAAACAAAATCCATGATAATGGCTTCCCATGGACTTTCGGGTATGGGTAATGGCTGATATAACCCTGTGTTCTGCTTTCGGCCCTTCACGTGTTGACATATACTGCATCTGTCAACAAATCGTTTGACATCAGTGCGCATCCCAGGCCAATAATATGATTCGCTCAACTTGGAGAATGTCTTATCATGCCCAAAGTGACCTGCTAAGACTCCACTATGCTTTTCCTTCACCAAATTCTCCCTCATAGAGCAATTCGGTATGCACAATTGATTGCCCCTGAACAACAATCCCTCCTGGATCATATATTCCAGCCACGGACTCCGATCCCTGAGAACTGGATTCTCAGCTGCTTCGTATGCTTCTGCAAAATCTGCATCACCAGCATACATGTCCTTCAGATTTTCAAAACCAAGGTTTTGACCCTGAACTCCTGCAACAGTAAACATTTCCTGCTCAAAGGATCGGCTACTTTGTTAGCAGTCCCCGAAATGTGTTTGATCACGAACGTGAAATTCTGCATGTACTCTACCCATTTTGCATGCTTTTGGTTCAACTTCTCCTGTTGACTTACAAACTGCAATGCATGGTTATCTCTATATAAAACGAACTCTTTGGGTATCAAGTAATGCCTCCACTTTTTCAATGCCTGGATGATGGCATAGAACTCTTTATCATAGGTGGAGTATTTCAGTTTTGCATCATCCAGCTTCTCGCTGTAATATGCAACAGGTCCATCATCTTGACTCAGGACTCCTCCTACAGCATATCCGCTGGCATCACATTTCACTTGAAATGTTTTCTGAAAGTCGGGCAACACCAGAATTGGTTGCTCTGTTATCTTCCGCTTCAATAGATTGAAGCTTCTTTCAGCCTCTGCTGTCCAATGAAAAACTTTATGCCGCTTCTTCACTGTGTCCATCATTGCTGCACTAATTCCACTGAAATTCCGAATGAATTTTCTGTAGAAACTAGCCAGACCATGAAAACTCCTTACCTCAAAAACGTTCCTCGGCGATGGCCAATTCCTGATCACTTCTACCTTCTCAGGATCCATTTTCAACTCGTTCGCCGAAATCACAAAACCCAAATAAATGAGTTATGTATGCATGAAGGAACACTTCTTCATGTTGATTAACAACTTCTCCTGCTGTAGCTTCCTCATCACAATGGCTAAATGTTTCAAATGTTCATCTTTGGTCTTGCTAAAAATCAATATGTCATCCAGATATACGACCACGAATTTGCCAATGAATTCCCACAGGACTTCATTCATCAGTCTCATGAATGTGCTCGGCGCATTTGTCAAGCCAAACGGCATAACCAACCATTCGTACAAACCCTCGTTTGTCTTGAATGCTGTCTTCCATTCATCTCCTTCTCTCATCCGGATCTGATGATATCCGCTTTTGAGATCAATCTTCGAAAAATAATTTGCCCCACTCAGGCAATCCATCGGATCATCCATTCTTGGCAGTGGAAATTTGTACCTGATGGTAATTTTATTTATCGCCCTGGAGTCTGTACACATCCTCCAGCCTCCATCCTTTTTTGGACTTAGTACTGTTGGAACAACACATGGACTCAGACTCTCTCTGACCAGTCCTTTGTCCTGCAGATCCTGTACCTGCCCTTTGAACTCCTCATTTTCCTGAGGTGTCAGCCTGTATGCTGCCTTATTCGGAAAACTTGCTCCGGGTATGAGGTCAATGTGGTGACTCGCACTCCTCATCGGTGGTAACGAATGAGGTAGTTCGTCCACGATGATATCAGCGAACTCTCCCAGTAGTTTTTGAATCTCCTCTGGAAAGTCATCCACTCTTGTGCTTGTCGGGACAATTCTCGGCTTCCTGACCACAAAGAATTGTGAATCTTCGTTCTTCTCCGTCTCTGTGAGAAGCTCCTTCCCACTCATGAGAAGTATTGTGCTGGTTACTTCCATCTTCACTTCTTTATCTTTTATCAGAAGCAACTTATGTAACCTCCCATCCTTCTCCAAGGTGTATGTGTTCATCCTCCCGTCATGAACCACATTCCTGTCATACTGCCATGGTCTACCCAACAATATATGACATACGTCCATGGGAATGACATCACACAGAATCTCATCATGGTAATTCCCAATTTTGAATTTAACTAAGCATTGTTTAGTGACACTTACCCGGTGTCCTTTCTATAACCACGAGACTTTATATGGACTCGGGTGCTTAGTCGTCTCCAGCTCCAGCTTTTCCACCATCTCGGATGACACGAGATTATCGGTGCTCCCACTGTCAACTATGACCTTGCATTTCCTGTCCTTGGCTGTACAAGCCGTTCTGAATAGTCTACTCCTTTGCACTGAGTTGTCCACCTCTTTCTCAGGTGTCAAAAGAATTTTATGCATCCCAAGTTACCTTCCGCTGTCTCCATCTTCTTTCTCAGCATCACGCTTCTGCGCCTCAGTGATGTGAGTTTCTCCTCTGTCCATTTTCCTGTCTGGACAATCCACGGCTTTGTGTCCGTCCTTTCCACATGTAAAGCATGTGATGATTCCTCCTCGGCCTCTTCCTCTACCTCGGGCACGAGGAATAGCGTTGACGTCAGCATAACCGCTACCCTGCTCTGTATGCTGCCTCCTCGGCTCAGCATATTGCTTCCTCTGTGAGGTCCCACTTCTTTCAAGTTTATCCTGAGGTCTCTTCCACTCCTCCTTGGGCTTCTGTGTTCTTTCTTGGGAAATTGCCTTGCCTCTGGGCTGGCTTCTTCCTCGCCCTCGCTGTCCCTACTTGCGGCTCAACTTCTCTTCGGCTTTTAAATCCATCTGGTAAGCGTCTTCCACCGTCCTAATGGTCAGCATGCTTAACTCATCCTGAATGTCATACCTCAACCCATTCAGGTATCTCGCCACTTTTTCGTCATCACTCTCCCGATGACCAGCTCGGATATTGAGCCTATATAACTCCTCGGTGTACTCTTTCATCGTCATCAGCTTTTGTCTCAGGTTCTGCATCTGACTGAACAGAGTGATCTGGTAATCCCTCGGGATGAATTTCACTTTCATCTTCACGATCATCCTATCCCAGCTCTTAATTTTCTGTTTTCCTTTGCAGCGCCTATCCGCCTGCAACTCATCCCACCATAAGGCTGCATGTCCTTTCAACTTCATGACCGCATGCCTTACCTTCTTGTCCTCTTCTATGTCTTTGTAATTGAAGTAGGTGTCGAGTTCTTGGATCCAATCAGTAACTCTTCTGCATTTAGGCTTCCCTCATAAACGAGAATGTCCATTTTCGTCTTTGAGCTCATCCTGGCGATGGCTCTAATCAACCTCTCTGTCGAGGCATCCTCTATTGAGACCTCTTCTACATCGTGTCCAGCTTCCTCTTCCACCTCGGAATCACTCAATTCTACTGCACCATCCCCACGCCTCTGTGCAGTCTCCATCTCCTCGAGCCTTGCTCGGAGATCTCTCATCTGGCGTTCCATTTCTGGATTCCCTGTCGGCCTTCCCCTTCTTCGGGCGTCCCTATCTTATCGATCAGGTGACTGCCTCTCTCTTCTAGGCAACATGGTGTAATCCACTTCTCTCTGCTACCTGAACAAAGAGACCCCTTCTTCATCTCTGATACCACTTGATGCGAACCTGCAACCCTCACGGTCCAACTCGCCTCTCACCAGGACCTTCACTATCCTCGGCCCGAAGAGCGTGAATGCTCCTCCAACTCCTCTCGGGAGTTATCACTACCCACAACTCTTCTTCACCGGTCTCCCCTTCGCTTCTCGGGAAATCGGGATTCGCGATATCGCGAATCTCGTGAGCACAATTCACATGCGATTCAAAACCCCGAACCTCGATGGGTCAATGGGTCAACACTTTCCACTCGTCGGGGATTCCCTTATCGGGAAATCACTATCCACGATGTCAACAACTTGAACCGGCAATCCCCGATACCCGATGTGCTGATCTCTGACACACGTGTGGACTTGGGCCTTCCGCCTTCGAACTCTGGTACAGATCCACCTATACTCCACTAAGTCTTGTGGTCCCACACTTCCACGTCACCGTCGAGATTTCACGGATCATGAATCCAGGATGTAAGTTTCCCTTCATGTCGAAAAATCCGGACGCCGAACCCCGATCTCTCGGGATCGCACGCCACCTGTCCTGTGGAGATCAACAGATCCGAATAACTCGGGAAATCGTGACTCGCGATTTCAACGAGTCTGTGCCTCACCTCATCAACCGCCGAGTGCCGATATGCGATGGCTCTCGATTCCCTTCCTTGAAGATCTCCTCCGCTTCAAAGCTCTTCCTGTTCGGGTCTCTCCTGGGTTTAATTCCCACTGTAACGGAAAGAACTATCCCTCCTGAACTTGATTTCTCCCACTCCTTCAACTGAAGGTTGGCGCACTCCTTCCGCTCGACGTCCAATCACTCTCTAAGCGTTGGGCCTTCTGGACTCTGTGCACTTTCGGCAGCAGTAATCCCCGCCTTCTTTTCCTCAGACTAGTTGCTGAGATTTCACTCTCGGCCTGCACTTCTCCTGCACAAAACGAGTAACCCAATTCGACTTCTGGGCATATGAGAATGAGAGTTTAACTGTCGAGCCTCATCAATGCACTCTATGCGGATGAATTCCACTGCACTCTATGCAGGAATCTCCTGGCTCAGACCGAGAAACAATGGAAACTCATTCTTTCCTCTCTCACAGATTCTAATTCAACTATGTCATCACATACACAGCATATCAAAGCAAATGCATGATAGAAAGCAAACATACATGAGCATAATATCAACATAGAGAAACAACACAAACCATGAAAGTGAATCAATGACTTTCTCCTATTAATTCAATCTGTACATGGGTGTTCTACACCAGTTCTCTGCTCTGCTCTCTCTTGTTCCTTGAATCAATCTCAATAATACAAAGGAGGGTGCCTATATTCCGTTTTCCCTCTCGAAAACTACAACTATCAAATCTACAATGAATTTTTATCTAACAACATTAAAACTATTAAATGCCTTCCTATATACTTAGGATGAGAGCTTAAAGGCTCAAGGTCCCTTTACAATAAACAAAGTGCGCTTCATTAACTCTTTACATTAATGCTTGGCGCAACCATATCAAATTGTTTCAAAATTTGGTGCTGGCGCTATCCAGCTGTCTTTCCCTGCTCCACGCGCTGGCTCGCTTGATGAGTGAGCGATGCTCCTGCATCACTAATCCACCAGCTCTCCTCTCAACAACCTCCATAAATGAAGTAATGAGATCCCCTTTCTCTGCATAGGGCCCCTCATGCCATCCCACTTCCCTCGTGGACTCCAACATAGGTTTGATATGTTCTGGGACTCCAGAGACTTACAATTGCAATACCATAAGCTCACAACAACAAGCTACCAAACATTCCCATGATGGTTTCCTTCAATCTCCAACACTCTCCACGCTCTTGTTATCACCAAAAACTACATGTAAAAATTTCCTACAATATTCATTCAAATTTTCCTTCATCTCATGCATGTTGACTCTCACATCCCCCAACATTGATTGTAGGCATTCTCATTCTCTCAATAACCATGGAAATGACATTCACAACCACCCTCTTACATGTGTTTAATTATTGGGGCTTTAATACACTCAAAAATGAAAGTAGAAGGTTCATGTACACAATAATAATTTCATGAAAGTAGTTTGGGACTAATACACATGAATAATCCTACTTTCGACCCTCTTTGACCCCCTCTCTTGTGGTAACTTATCCCCCATTACTCTGTCAACGTCAATTTCCAACTAACATCTTAGGTTGTTGGGCCCACAACCATACATCCTATTTACAATATACACCACTAAACTAAGGATTGAAAATGGGGATGTTATAGGGTGCCTAAGAAACCAAAAAAAAAGGTGGAATGAACTCAGTCAAACCCAACGGCTAGGCTCAAATTTTTGAATATGAAGTATACCCATGATTGCTACAGTTCTCATTCTCTAGTATTTTCTAAATCTATATAAGCATTCATTATGTTGACCACATTTTTTCAATTTCATGGCTTGTATCCTTCCTTACTCTTCATGAAATCACAATAATTTACAATGTAGAAAGAAATTATTAATATTGGAAATAAATTGAGGTAAGATATAGCCTTTACTGTAATATCTCAAGTTAAATTTTTGAACTATATTTTATTTTAACCTCCTTTCTCATATGATTGATATGAAATTATGGGAAAGATAACATGAGTTTCTATAAGAAAAGTTGAAGTAGATAGATTGACAAGATCATTGTGTAATCTACCCATTATTTGTTATGTGCATCATATTACTTACTTACTATTCACTATGTTCATGATTAACCATTGTTACTTTATTAAGATTCATATAATTCCTAGTGATACTTTGAAATTAGACTTATTCATATCTCTTTATTATAGAAAATACTTTTCAAATTTCAAGGAATCAAATTCATCTAAAACATATACATATACACAATGATGTTCATGTAAAATTTTGATGTCTCCCTCGAGACTACAACCAATCGAGAACCATGTTTACTCTAGATCTAACCAGTTATGAGAGGGATCAAATCACTTGATGTGTGAATATCTCTTTATTGTTTTCACTCTAGAAAAGATTTGTGACTCAAGATATTTGATCCCTCTTAACACTTGATAAATATTGAATTAAAATGGATATAGTATCTAGTACAAATAGCTTGTATGTTTAATGGAATATTTATTTTCTAGATTGAGTATTGTACATGTCTTTAAACTATTACTAAAAATCAAACAATGAAATGAATATCCATTAGTTTTGTAATGTCCCAGTTCTAACCCTTATAAACTATAATGTATTATGTAAATATGACTTAGGTTGGTGAGCCAGTAAAGTTGAAAAAGGGCCAGAGGGCCTAGGAAATGTAACACTTCCTACACATTAATAAAATACACTGTTGGCTGCAAGACCGACAAGGACAAAAGAGATAGGGGGTTATGATTCCACCAAAGAGAGGGCTTGAGGGGATATGTCTTGTTATTATTATTTTATTTACCCATAATTGATGTTATGGAGAAGAGGGGGTTACATGAGATTCTTGGGAGGGAGGCCATGTGGATATTGTCTTCATGTAATTATTTAAACATCCCTTGGGGGATATTTTGGAGTCATTCTTCCCTTGG
This sequence comes from Picea sitchensis, assembly GCA_010110895.2. Classification (NCBI taxonomy): domain Eukaryota; kingdom Viridiplantae; phylum Streptophyta; class Pinopsida; order Pinales; family Pinaceae; genus Picea; species Picea sitchensis. The sequence continues at coordinate 33,803 of SNQJ01S0114005.1, read as the reverse complement.
TTCATCCTCTTCTCACTGGTTCACTTGTTATTCTTCCTCTTCACTCACTAATGCTAGTTCATGTGATCTTGGGATGAGCATGGAAACGAATGGTAGGAAGAGGAGAGTCATTGTTGAATTCCTGTAGTGATTTATTGATCATTCTAGAAGGGAATGGATGTCTGTGTGCATGAAATTGATGGCAATTCCAATGGAACTTCCCACAACTGAGAGTCCTTGGAATTTCCATTAGAGATATTTCCTGACCGGTAGCACTGGAGCCCTCAAGATAAATAAAACAACCTCATGGACTGCATGACAGAGAATGGTGTTCATTTCTTGGGATTGGATAGGCTGAGGGGGAAAGAGAGCTAGAAATTAGGATTGTTGTGAGTTTGGGAAACTTGAGAGCTACTTAGCCAACTACTGTGTATTTAGAATTGGCCTAGGACCCGTCCTTGTGGATTCATAGCCCTGGCTTGGGGGTGACCTTTTGCTGAGAGTAAATGAACACCAACGTCTATGGTTGGGAGGAACGTCTTGGGTCTAAAACCAGTTGATGAACGTTTACTTGCAAAGATAAGTGCTCTCGATGTTTTTTGTTTAATGTATTCCACTCTGTATTTATTATCTCTTAGATATGTATTTTAATGTGCCTGTCTACTAGTTATTTGTTGTGCATGTCACACTGTTTATCTCTTTTATGATGTGACATGGATATTGTCTTATGCATGTGGTCTGCATGCTTCTAACATTGTTGAGAAGTCCTTTTTTTTTAATTAGAGATCAGAGAATTAAGTCTTGGGACTGCAGCATGGCTAGCCTGTAGGTGGTTGGGTATGTTACAGCCTGTTTAAGTGGCGTAGACTGACCTCTGGGTGGTCGGGTATGTTACAGATTGGTATTAGAGCATCTGGTTGAAACACTGGGCTGGTATGGGTCGGGTGTGTTGGTCAGAGTCTCGTGGTTGAGATCAAATTATGACCGTGAAGTTGAAAATCTCAAGAGGAATGGCGTTGCAGAATCTATGCAAGACTTAGATTGTTAGAGATCAGTTGTAAGGGGTTTGAAAGATCATGATCGTCCCAATTCAAATTCGGGAGCGATCGCCACTCTAGGATCAAGAGTGATCCAAGATTTTTGGATAAGAGGATAGGTGAATAGGGGTCATGCAATGTAAAGGAAGCAAGGGTTAAGGTCACAACCTTTAGATCCCATGGGAGAGAGAGATCAACAAACAAGAGGCATTGTGGGGATCCACATTGCATGGGAGATAATTTCCCAAGGTGATTCCATAATCCAAAACACGGTTTCACTAAGGGGTTACTTGTCAGCATCCAGAGAATTTCACAACGAAAAGCGGGTTACTCCAAACCGTCGATGCGTGTCCCCACAAATTGAAAGGCATGTAGTGATGTGACAATTTAGTACTCAAGCGATGAACCTCCAAAGAGCTGAAGTAGTTGGGGACCATCGATATGTAGGAGGACACATGTCAACCGATCATGTGCTCTGGGTGAAAGGACTCCAGGAAAAGGAAAGAAAGCAGAAGCTAAGAATTGATATTTTCGGACATTGGAGATACAAATTGAATTGAAGTCGTCTGATCCAAGAGGACACGTGCACTTCGGGGAAAAGAGAAGGTTGAGATTTGAGTTCTCTGAAGTACGAAGACCTGAACAAATTGTAGTCATCGATCTGTGGGAAACACACGTCAGTAGATCATGAGATTCAGATAAAAACATTTCGGAAAAAAGTTGAAGTTTGATTTTTTCGAAGTCCGAAGGCCCAAAAAAATTGTAGTCGTTGATCCTTGCGGTTGTAATTTCTGAAGTTCTAAAGTCTATGGTTAATATGGGTCATTCGATAAGGGAGACACATGGTGATAGTTTGACCGGTTCAGGAAATCGAAGTTCAGGGGAATTGGAAGTGTGCTAGTGTGGAAACTCTCGAAGTCCCAAAGCTCAAAGAGACGAAGTTGTGGGGCACGATGACATCACCAGGAGGTGATGTGGACCCCATAATTTATGAAGTGACATGGCTTGTGGATGTCACCAGGCATGACATGAACACATGGGATGTGTGCCATGTGTCAGTAAGTTGTGAGGATGCAGATGATTGAAATGTTAGATAGGATGTGACACGTGTCACCCGCCTAATTGGAACACATGTCCGCTTACAGTATTTCGCTACGTGGCGACAGATCGTGGACATAGGATAAATCACTTTGAGAGTTTTCAGTTGAGAGTTGAAGATCTCAAAGCCCAGAGAGGTGGATACTTGAAGTAAACTTCGACTGTTGGATCATCCGAAGTAGATCTAAACCATCAAATTAGGAGAATAGGTGGCGTGAAGTTGTGGATTCTGGGTAAGGACCGGAAGTAAACGTTGACTTTCGGATCGTACGAAGTAGACCTGAACCATCAGATCATGAGAACAGGTGGCATGAAGCCGTGGATTCTGGGTAAGGACTCAAAGTAAACATTGATCGTCGGATCATATGAAGTAATTCCCCAACATCTGATTCAAAAGGATGCATGGAAGAATCACGTGTATCTCGATGGAATTAAAGTTTGAGATTTTGAGAATTCCGAAGTTTGAAATTCCAAAACGACCACAACCGTTGATATGAGAGAGGTAAATATGAATTGTTGGTTCCCAAGAGGTAGATCTCAATCGTCCGTTTAGAAGCACCTTCAAGATCATGAGTTCAACAGTCACCTCACATTGCGGGGATGGGAGGTTCTCGAGCTTTACGAAGTCGAGGGGAGGCCGCAATCGAGAACACGGTTTTGGAAAAAGGACACGTGGTGGCTTGAGGTGAATTGCGGGGAAAAAATTAGTTTGGTTCCAAATCACCTTTGAGCATGGCTGCAATCATGCATTTTTGTGAGGTCGCTGCCTAAGTTTACATCTAAGGAGGGGACAAGAGAAAAAAGAGCTAGAGCCAACTCTGAGATTTTTTGCAAGGGCGAAGGAGAAGGTCGCAAGGGCCATCGAACCTATGCTAGAAAGTTGGAAGGGCCTGTGTTTAGATACATAATGAAACCATCAAGGTTTCAGAGAGCCAATTCAGCTCGAGATTGAAGACCCTTTACTGGGAGGTCGTGTAGCCTTAAGAGAAGGGGGTCTGCATTAAGAAACAAAGGGAAAATAAGAGGAAACTCTCAAATCAATAAGCTTTGTGGTTTTGCGCATCTGTTCATATGTAAATGGTTTGAAGGAAGCACCTAATAAATATTTAATTCGACAAAGAGTTAACACTAAAATAATACAGGGAATTGATACAGGGTCAAAATATGATTTGTTTGTCAACTGATAACACAACATAAGCATGAGTGTGACATAATGAGTCGATCCATGTCTGTGATGAACTCATCAAGACAAAAGAACCGACACACAGTCATGATTAAAAATAAGTTAATTCATATAAAAAGGAAAAATTATATTAATTGAAGAATAATATTATCACTTAAATGAAAAGGTACCTGTAAATTTAGTTTACAATAGCTCTAGCAAGGTGGTTGCTTCGAGGTTTATCAAGATTAGAGGTATAACCAGATTAATTCAAGAATAGGATCAGATGTTAGGTGTAACATCTCACTCTGGTGCACTAAGTCAACTTATTATTTAAGGACACTTGCTCACAAGTGATCCGGATTATTATGTTATTAAAACTTTTCATTTTGAGTATGAGGCATTATGGGTTGATGACATGATGTTTTACTACATTGACATAGACAGGTGCTATTGACTCGGGTTACTGAGTGTGCAAGATTTTGGACCTCGAGGATGCAGAGGCATCGATGGAACCCCTTGGACTCCGGATCGAGTCAGGGAGTGTACCAT
>SNQJ01S0114005.1:14459-29965 GCA_010110895.2 Picea sitchensis | reverse complement strand
TGATTAAATGAGATTTTAGGAAAGAAAGGAAGTTCAAAACTCTATATAATGAAGGAGGGAGAAGGATGAAAGGGGATTTTGTTTGCGTAACGTTATGATGTAGAAATATCTACTTGATTGATTTGACTTGTGGGAGTTGGGATGCCCAACTCGGGAGGAGTGGTAGATTGACCTTGTGAGGTGAGCTGGGAGCTAGTCGAAATCTATGGATAGTGCGTGTGTGGCCCCTTTGCGGTTCGAGGGGCTATGGGGGAAGAAGAGTAACCCTAGCATTGGATGGGAGGTACCAGTGAGGTCTCACCATTCGACAAGCAGGAGTTGCACGGAGCGCGCGATCAGGCAATGGTACACTCCCTTCATTTGTGTATGATAGATTGTATTAGGACTTATGATTTTATCTTCTTATTTAATGGAGAAGTAAATATATTTATTTTTAAATTTGACGTCTGAAACTTTTCTTAGCCTAGCTCGATGGTTGTTGACTCCCATGGCTTCATTTCCCCGCATGTCTTGACCACCTTTTTGTGTTGAGTGTGACATTCTTGGTTGTTTAGCCTTCATCCCTAGATCACCAGTCCTCGCCTGAGTAGTCGGTGGGGAGGCTGATCTATGGTCGCCACCTTAGCATTAAAAGACCTATGGATTTCAATGCCCTTCTTTTCTTTGCAAGGATGGTGAAGCAAAGGATGAACCCATCCGTCGGATACCTCTGTTGTTGTCCTTGACAGATTGTTGTCTTGCGCCTTCTAGCCAAAAAGTACCTATGCGTATGGATTCCCTTGCATCCTTGTTGGTTATCTCTGCACTTGTTGTTCTCCGCACCTTAAGGGCTTCACCATGGAATTTCTCTGCGTTTGGCTAATAAAGTCTCTGCGGTCATTTCCAAGACTTTTCCCAATGGATATTCCATTTCTCTTACTGTTCTCTGCATTTTATTTTATGCATCTGTGTTTGTTGCTGGAATGACCAGTATTTTGCCATTAAAATGTTGATTGCGTTTGTTGTTGAATGAATGAATTCTGCCCCTGACCGTTTACCTACCTATGCTTTCATCCGTGTAGACCAACATGTTTACATTCAATTCGGTGGTGAATAATGTACCACAACTTTATTTCTCGCAAATGCAATTTTTATTTACTGACTAATACGAAGTATAATTGATGGTAAATTTTTAATTAAGGCATCACAATGTTATCCCTGGCGATTCTCTCTGCACGAACATCCCTTTTAATGGCGATTTTAATCTGCATTCCTGTGATTCATTGGTGTTTACTCTTTGCGTTTCTTTCTTGTGCTCAACCTCTTCTCTTCTCGACTGTTGACGGCTTAACCCCTGCGACTTAACTCACTCACATTCACTATACTCCAAATTGCTACCCATCACGATTTTGATGTTATAGAAGGTTTATATATATTTTGAACGGACATAGGTTTTCAGATACGATTGGTTTAGTTCTGGATTCACCCTTCTCTGCACCACGATTTCTATTTTTCCTTTAACTCATTTCCTATTTACTTCACTATTGCGTGGATCACAATTGACGAGAACCTTGTTATTGTTTACACTATATTTTCACAGTGATAATACTATCACACCAGGTTTACAAAGGATACTAAACACACAATATTTGCACAGTAATAATACTGTCACACCAGGTTTACACAGGATACTAAATGCACGATATTTGCACACCGATAATACTTCTCACACCAAGTTTACATAGGACACTGATTGCGCAATGATTGCACCCAATGATATTATTGTTCACACAAAGTCACACAGGATATGGATTTCACACCGTTTTCACATACAATGATAATGCGGGTCGCACATTGTTTACACAGTCTTTTAATAGCTTCATGGGTAGGGATATATATGGAGGCAACGATATAATTTAGATAGCGTCTTGCATGAATAAATTAGCATTTTCCATACAGTGTGTAATAATCATGTATTGCTAGAGTTTTAAATTTGTCAATGGAAAAATTCTCAGCTTACATCCACTTTTGGTGACGACCCTCCCATTCCTTGTTTCTATTCGGAACCTTTGTGATTCCCAGACTCTTACCACCCCTATATTCTCTTAAAATCTCCCATAGACTGCCATGAATGTACACCACAATTGTGGATGCATGGTGACCTGGTGGTAGTTGCAGTATTGGCTTCTTTCCCTGTTGGTGTTCTCAATGCTTCCTGACAACAAACCTTTTGACTGACAGCCTTATGGAAGTGTTTTTGCTCTCTATTTCCCAACTAATGAAGAATCGCTGAGTTGGGGCGTCATAATTTCTTAGGAGACAACATTTATCTACAGCGCTTGGGCAGCGATTTCCCCACCACCATGATTTTTTTTGGCATGAAATTTTTAACCTACAGTAAATCCTGGCAGTAAAAATGATGGACTTAGCATTCAATAATTAATTCATTTTACCCAGCCTTATGGCAGCGTTTATTATGGTAGCATTTCCCTTATCTTATGTCGAGCCTTCTCACTGCAAATTGAATACACAAGGATGCTTCTGATACGGTAATTATTTTCAAAGTGAAGGAACCCATGTTTCTCGAAAAGGGCTACCGAATGGCATTCTTTAGACAACTCGTGATGTATTAATACATTTATTATGGTGGGACAACGAGTGTAATTAATAGTGTTGGTGGTGTCATAGTTACAATAATGTTTACACATAGAAGATAGTGTCATAGATTAATGTTGTTAAGAGGGTTGATTAATAGAGTTAAACGTTAAACTAGGTATGATAGTTTTATATTATTCCATGATTATTCGAGGTGTTTTTTGCGGATTAACTTAGACTTGCCAAGTTAGACAGCAAAGGCGTTTACTTTAAGCAGCTTGGCTCCTAGATTGTGAGGTAGTTTACGTATTTAAGTGCTTTCAGATCAGCCTTGACCTCTTGGGATAATGGTAACTTTTGTGCATTTTGGTCACCTGAGTGGGTCACCTTCATCATAATGATAACCTTCGGATAGTTCACTCCTCAACACTTAAGCATCTCGCTTAACCGATAATAGTTTTTATTGTTGACAAAGATGTGTAATAGCATGTGTTTCTGTTATCAGATAACGACACCTTGTGTCTTGACGACCTGTTGTTGAGGTTGTGGGCATAGGCGTAGACTCCTGGTCAGTTATTTTGGCTCCTAGCATGTCGGTCTATCTAGAGTCCTCAGTCCTGATAGGATATGTCATGCCAAGGTTATCGACATGTCTATCGCCTCGGGATGTCATGATTCCTGATGAGAGAATCATGGCGTGCCCTTTTGGGTAGCGCCAAATGAGAACTTGGCCAGAGTCGTTACGTGTTGTGTGAGCATGAAGAGAAATGTATGTTGTCTTGGGTGAATGGGTGGAATGCCTTCATGTGTTTGGTTAGTGCGCCCGAAGGTTCTAGTCTAGTTCCCCAAGGTCAATGTGTCGTGTGGGGTAATGGTCCCTTAGCTTGTAGGCATGCCATGTCACATCGGGCGGGTAGTCGTTCCTCCTCATTGTACTATGCATATGTCATCCATTTTCCCTGGTGCTAGTGTGTGGAGTCTTAGTTGTTGTTGCATGTTCTACGGGCACGGTGCTCTCCGCCAGTTGTGTCGTCTAGCTGTAATCGTCGTTGTTGTCCTATTTTTGTCAAAAAAAAATTCACTGTTGTTTCTCTTGTAGACGTAATGATAGGGTCGTTACATATGGTATCAGAGTGGGTTCAACCGTGCGACTATGGATCGCCATGCTTTCCACTGTAGTAAACCTGTGAGTTTTAACCCTTGTGTTAAGTAAAAACCTTAACGGGTCCCCGTTGGAGATCACTTTTAGAGGGTGCCCCTGAGGGTCCACAACGTGCCCTAGATAGTACCGTTAGCATCCACTGAGAACTCGAGAGAGTTGAGTTCTTGTTTCCATGAGTGTCGCAAATGGATGTAATGTTGAGGCACAAATGTAGAGAAAGGTGTCGTTCTTCACTCTTCGTGATCATGACCCCAGCATGAAGGTCCGCATGGGAGTATTTCAACTGATGAGGAAGTGCTCTTCTATGGCAGAAGACACTCCCGCCACTTTTGAACATGGCCATCGACAACATGTCATGGGAACTATTCAGGGATGGTTTTAGAAGAGGTTTATTTCTGAGGAATTTGTTGAGCGTCATCTCAATGAGTTTGACGCCTTACGACAAGGAAGTCGCCCAATGCCTGAGTGTGAGGCCTGTATTGGAGCTATTTCGGTATGCTCCCCATCAAATTACCCAGAATCTTGAGGTGAAGAAGTTTGATTTGGGCCTTATTGTTAGAATTTAGCTTCTACTTCAGATACCCAGATTACTGGATCAAAGGAAGCGTTGGATTGTGGAGAGCCACATTACCAGCAATACTTCCCAGAGTAGAGGGCTAGAGCATCTGGTTCACTCGAACCCACTGTCGTGGGAGTTATGGGCAAGGCCCATCGGATTCATGCAACGGTGAATAACTGCCAAGAAGAGCATCAGTCGACTGTGCGCAAGACGACAAGTACTATTGCTGACCAGACCCTTAGTTTTTGATAGATACCAGTGCTACCAAGAGTTTCATTTCGGGTGCAGTGCTAAAAAGGATTAAGGTAAAGGCAGTCGAACATGATGAGTTTAGATTCATAGAGATGGATTCGTGAGCCAAACAAAAGGTTGTATGAAAAGTTACGGGTTGTATCCTTATCCTAGGAGAGTTTGTCACAAGGGCCAACCTGTACGTCATGGTATTAGGATCTTATGACATCGTGATTGGTATGGATTGGTTGGAATCACATGAGGCGATACTCAATTGTAAGACGAAATGGTTGAGCATGGTCGATGATGAGGAACAAAGACGGGTGATTGTAGGCCAGACCCAGGGAGTTTCTTTGAGGTTCATCTCTTCCTTGCAACTTCAGAAGAGCATGTGCAAGGGGTGCAAGCTTTATGCGATCCTTGCGTTAAACGAGAAGGCAGTAGAGGAAGGTCTAGAACACCTTATGGTGGTGAGAGAGTTGCGGACATATTTCGGAGGAGTTACCTGGGATGCCACCAAAGAGGGATTTCGAGTTTACTATAGACTTAAAACCAGGGACTGAACTGATAGCAAGAACACCTTATCGGATGTCGATCCCAGAGTTACAAGACTTGAAAATGCAACTGAAGGAGTTGTTGGACCTGGGAATGATACGTCCTAGTGTGTCATCGTGGGGTATACCTGTTATTTTCATATGAAAGAAGGATGGGTCATGGAGGCTCTGCATTGACTATCTTCAATTGATCAAGGAAACGATAAAAAATCAGTATCCATTACCGAGGATTGATGATATGTTCGATCAAATGAAGGGTGCGACAGTGTTCTCAAAGATCGACTTGCGATCAGGATACCACCAGTTACGGATTAAGGAAGATGGCGTCCCTAAGACCACCTTTAAGACGAGGTTTGGACACTACAAGTTTACTGTTTTACCATTTGGACTGACAAATGCCCCAGGGGTATTTATGAGTTTGATGAACGGGGTGCTTTGTGAGTACTTGGACAAGTTCGTCCAAGTATTCATTGACAATATTTTGATTTACTCTCGGATGACGGAGGAGCATGGCAAGCACTTACACTTGGTACTACAATGTCTGCGAGAGCACAAATTGTATGAGAATTTGTCCAAATGCTCATTTTATCGATCGAATATTCAGTACTTAGGGCATGTCATCTCCAGCGAAGGCATCACCATGGATCCAGCAAGGGCCGAGGCTATCATGGAATGGCCTGTGGTGACAAATTTCCCAGAAGTGCGTAGCTTCATGGGTTTAGCAGGATACTATCGATGGTTCGTCGAGGGATTTTCGAAGATAGAAAATCCAATCACGGAATTGTAGAAGAAAAACAAGAAGCTAGTTTGGACCGAGAAATGCACGGAAGCGTTTCGGAGGCTCAAGGAGTTGTTGACAACAACACCGATACTGAAGGTCCTAGACATCGATACAGACTTCTTGGTATGCTTAGGCGGAGTCTTGATGCAATATGGATGAGTAATCACTTACGTTTTGAGGAAACTGAGAAGGCATGAGGAGAACTATGCGATGCATGATTTGGAGTTGTTAGCCATCGTATATGCCTTCAAGGTTTGGAGACACTACCTTGTTGGATGAAATTTTGAACTAAAGACTGACCACTGTGGAATACAAGACATATTTACACAAAGCGACCTGAACACGCGACAACGACGTTGGTCGCAATTTCTTGGCGAGTATGACTTCGAGATTACTTACATAAAAGGAACAGTGAACCGTGTGGCGGATGCATTAAGTCGGAGACCACACATATTTCGGTGTTGCCTCTTCAGACGAATCTACGTGAAAAGATTCTAACTTTACAATGTGTTGATGCCTGGTACAACGAGGTCGAGGGTTTTATAAGACAAAACACAATGTTGGTACCATGATTGAAGGAATTATGTTTGATAGCGATGGTTTATTGAGGTTTAAAAATCAGATCTATGTACCGTCAAACGACAAGTTGAGGATGTTGATCCTGAGAAAGGCTCATAGAGAAGTACATGGCTCACCTAGGAGTCACGAAGATGAGCGAAGACCTTAAACCCTTATTCTTCTGGAAGGGAATGAAGGAAGACATAGTCTATTATGTGGCCAGATGTCTAGAATGTCAATAGGTAAAGGCTGAACATAGACACCCAGTAGGATTACTACAACCACACGCTATCCTAGAATCGAAATGGGAGGTTATTTCGATGGATTTTATTGTTTCTTTGCCTCTGACGACAAGGAGACACGACTTGATTTTCGTAGTAGTCGACACTCTGACGAAGAGTGCTCACTTTATTCCTGTGCGTATGACGTATCAGGCACCTGTTATAGCCAGAGTTTTTCATTAGTGAGATTGAGAGGTTGCATGGCGTGCCTAAGAGGATTACATCCGATTGAGGATCAATGTTTACTCGATGATTTTGGATGAGTTTCCAAGAGGCCTTGGAAACCCAACTTAACTTTAGTACTGCGGATCACCCGGAGACTAACGGATAGACCAAATGAACAAACCAGACCTTGGAGGACATGTTGCGCTTGTACGTAATGGACCAAAAAAAGCATTGGGAAGAATTATTGCCACTAGTGGAGTTCGCTTACAACAACAGCTACCAGAGCACCATTATGATGGTGCCTTTCAAGTTTTTTATGGGAGACCATGTCGGGAGCCTTGATTGAGATTGGCTCATAGATAGGGTCCAGGTGGGACTAGAAGCGATCCAAAAATTGGAAGATTAAATGAAAACTTGAAGACAAAGGATCAAGGAAGTGCAGGATCGGTACAAGAGTTATGATGATGCATGTCGTGTCGACCATAGTTACGTTGTGGCGATCGAGTCTTTTTGCAGCTAAAACTACATAAGAGTTAGATCTAGTTTGGAAAAAGGGGCTAAACTATATCCTACGATATTTTGGAAAGGAGAGGCTGGTGGCCTGATGACTAGCGTTGCTTGATTCTTGAGACGTATGCATGATGTATTTCACATCTTTGTTGAGACTTTATGATTAGTGATCCTTCACATGATTTGACTTGAGCACCTTGCGGGTGTCAGATGAGGGTGCGCTCACAGCTGAGATGATCCGCATCTTGGATCATCGCATTCGACAGCTACAATGTCGAACAGTAGATCAGGTCAAGGTCCAGTGGGACAACTATAGTCCACACTCGGCGACCTCAGAGGGTGCATATGATATGCGCTAGCAGTATCCATTTTTGTTTGAAAGATAGACTTATGATACTGTGATACACTTATTCGACATTTTTACCATGAAACTTTGGGACAAAGTTTAGACCAAGAGGGGGTGTATGTAACATCCCGCTATGGCATAGTGAGCGAACGTATTCTTTAAGGACACTTTCTTGCAATTGATCCAGATTATTATGTTATTAAAACTTTTTATTTTGAGTATGAGGCATTATGGGTTGATGACATGATGTTTTACTGCATTGACATAGACAGGTGCTATTGACTCGGTTTACTGAGTGTGCAGGATTTTGGACCTCGAGAATGCAGAGGCATCAATGGAACCCCTTGGACTCCGGATCGAGTCAGGGAGTGTACCATTGGGGTTTGATTATTTTACTATGATATTAATCCATCTGATTAGATGATACGAGATGGTTATGTTCTAGCATGATTTGTTGATGATGCAGGCTGATGATAGCTTGTCGACCAGACTCACATGTGGAGTAAAGGGGTCACGCACAACTACCATAGATGTTGAGGGAGAGGTGTGGAAAACAACCCTTCCACAACCTACTACCCCTCCCGTTGTGGCTCGAACTATAGGTTAACGATTACCTAGTTTGAGAGGACTCATGATGCCGTGAGGGCAGACTACGACAGTCACTCACGATGATTCTAAGGGGCACACAATAAAGCGAGGCCCTTATTCCTTAGAGGCCCTTAGTCTCCCACAAGTCACATGGAGGAGTGTTGACTCTAGGGGTTATTGATGTCTACCAAGTTAGTGAAGAGGCGAGTGACACCCTTGGAGCACGTGGTGCGTCCTGAAGGGCACGTCGCACAAGGGAACAGATGAGGCGAGTGGCACCCTTGGAGCACCTAGTGCGTCTTGAAGAGCATGTCACATTGTTGATGATAGAGGAATGAACCTAGATGGTCTTGGACGAATAATGTGTTAAGTATTTTTAAAACGAATTCCCTAATTAAATGTCGCCCAGTACAAAATTTAAGGTCTAAGTCTAAATTACACTAGTGGTAAAACTTTGTCTATCTATATATATATATATATATATAAACCACATAAATAATAATTATGATCTTCATTAAATCTTGTAACATGAAGGGACTAAGAAATAAATTGTTCAAAAAAAAAATCTGTGGATTAAAATTTAAAAAGGGAATTAATTTTTTTATTACCTTGATAAATTAAAATATACTAATTAAATAAGGAAAGGGAAAAAGGGTTAATTTCTGCATGTGCCTTTTTTGAGTTCTAAGTAAAAAGGGGAAAGAGGGAAAATCTAAAATATTAGGAAACTAGGAAAAGAGGTAAACATAAAAAGGGAAAAAGGGGAACTTAAGAGAAAAAGCGGAAAGTCAACTTAGTAAACAATCTACCATTTAAGAGCTTTCTAATTTAGACTGAATTAGCAATTTAATAATAGGGAAAGCCTTTAAAACCTGTAAGGGAATTTTGGGACACCTACCAGTGATTCTAGGAGTAACTCTAGGTGGGTGAGGGAAATAAGATGATTAATTAATTAAAGAAATGAAATAATGGAGGAATGTAGGAGATGGGGGACACTTGTACAAAGAAGAATTTTTTAGGAATTTATTTTTAAAATTTTTAATTAAATGAGATTTTAGGAAAGAAAGGAAGTCCAAAACTCTATATAATGAAGGAGGGAGAAGGATGAAAGGGGATTCTATTTTTGTAACGTTACACTGCAGAAATATCTACTTGACTGATTTGACTTGTGGGAGTTGGGATGCCCAGCTCGGGAGGAATGGTAGCTTGGCCATGCGAGGCATGCTGGGAGCCAGTCGAAATCGCTAGATAGTGTGTGTGTGTCTCCTTTGTGGCTCGGGGGGATAAGGGGGAAGAAGAGTACCCCTAGCATTGGCTGGGAGGTACCGGTGAGGTCTCGCCGATCGACAAGAAAAAGTTTCACGGAGCGCACAGACGTCACTCAGAGTGGGCGATCATGCAACGATATGCTCTCTTCATTTGTGTATGATAGATTGTATTAGGACTTATAATTTTATCTTCTTGTTTAATGGAGAAGTAAACAGAGTTATTTTTAAATTTGACGACTAAAACTTTTCTTAGCCTAGCTCGATGGTTGATGACTCCCATGGCTTCATTTCCCCACACATCTTGACCACCTTGTTGTGTTGAGTGTGACATTGTTGGTTGTTTAGCCTTCGTCCCTAGCTCACCAGTCCTTACTTGAGCAGTAAGCCAGGAGCCTGATCTACGATCATTTCCTTAGCGTTAAAATACCTATGGATCTCAACGCCCTTCTTTTCTATGCGAGGATGGTGAAGCGAAGGACGAACCCATCTGTCGGCTACCTCTGTTGTTGTCCTTGACATATTGTTTTCTTGCACCTTCTAGCCAAAAAGTACCTCTGCGCATGGATTCCCTTGCGTCCTTGTTGGTTATCTCTGCGCTTGTTGTTCTCCATGCCTTAAGGGCTTCACCATAGAATTTCTCTGCATTTGGATAATAAAATCTCTGTGGTCATTTCCAAGACTTTTCCCAATGGATCTTGCATTTCTCTTGATGTTCTCTGCGTTTTATTTTATGTATCTGCGTTTGCTGCTAAAATGACAAGGATTTCACCATTAAAATGTTGACTGCATTTGTTGTTGAATGAATGAATTCTGCCCCGGACCGTTTACCTACCTATGCTTTCATCCATGTAGACCAACGTGTTTACATTCAATTCGGTGGTGAATAATGTACCATGATTTTATTTCTTGAAAATGCAATTTTTATTTACTGACTAATATGAAGTATAATTGATGGTAAATTTTTAATTAAGGCATCAAAATGTTATCCCTGGCGATTCTCTCTACACGAACATCCCTTTTAATGGCAATTTTAATCTTCATTCCAGTGATTCATTGGCGTTTACTCTCTGTGTTTCTCTTATGTGTTGAACCTTTGCAATTCTTGACTGTTGACGGCTTAACCCCTGTGACTTAACCCACTCACATTCACTATACTCTGAATTGCTACCCATCACGATTTTAATGTTATAGAAGGTTTATATATATTTTGAACGGACGTAGGTTTTCAGATACAATTGGTTTATCTCCGGATTCACCCTTCTCTGCACCACGATTTCTGTTTTTCCTTTAACGCATTTCCTATTTACTTCACTATTGTGTGGATCGCAATTGACAAGAACCTTGTTATTGTTTACACTATATTTGCACAACAATAATACTGTCACACTAGTTTTACACAGGATACTAAACACACAACAGTTGCACAACAATAATACTGTCACACCAGGTTTACACATGATACTAAACGCACGATATTTGTACAACGATAATACTGTTCACACCAGGTTTACACAGGACACTGATTTTGCAATGATTGCACCCAACGATATTAGTGTTCACACAAAGTCACATAGGATACAGATTTCACACTGTTTTCACACACAACGATGGTGCAGGTCACACATTGTTTACACAGTATTTTAATAGCTTCATGGGTAGCGATACATATGGAGGCAGCGATATAATTTAGATAGCATCTTGCATGACTAAATTAGCGTTTTCCTTACAATGTGTAATAATCATGTATTTCTAGAGTTTTAAATTCATCAATGGAAAAATTCCCAGCTTACATCCACTTGTGGTGACAACCCTCCCATTCCTTGATTCTACTTGGAATCTTCATGATTCCTAGACTCTTACCACCCCTCTATGCTCTTAAAATCTGTCGGAGACTACCATGAATGTAGACTGCAATTGTGGACACATGGTGACCTGGTGGTAGATGCAGTAATGGCTTCTTTCCTTGTTGATGTTCTCAATGCTTCCTGACAAAAAACCTTTTGACTGGTAGCCTTATGGCAATGTTTTTGCTCTCTATTGCCCAGATAATGAGGAAGCGTTGAGTTGGGGCGTCATAATTGCTTAGGGGGAAACGTTTATATACAACACTTGGGCAACGATTTCCCCACCACCTTGATTTTTTTTGGCACAAAATTGTTAACCTACAATAAATCCTGGCAGTAAAACTGATCGAATTAGCGTTCAATAATTAATTCATTTTACCCAGCCTTATGGTAGTATTGATTATGGTAGCATGTCCCTTATCTTATGCCCAACTTGCTCGCTGCAAATTGAATACACAAGGATGCTTATGATACGGTAATTATTTTCAAAGTGAAGGAACTCGTGTTTCTCGAAAAGGGATACTGAATGGCATTCTTTAGACAACTCGTGATGTATTAATACCTTTAGTATTGTGGCATAGCGAGTGTAATTAATAGTGTTGGTGGTGTCATAATTACAACAATGTTTACACATAGCGAATAGTGTCATAGATTAATGTTGTTAAGAGGGTTGATTAATAGAGTTAAATGTTAAACTGGGGATGATAGTTTTATATTATTCCATGATTATTCCAGCTGGTTTTTGCGGATTAACTTAGACTTTCCAAGTTAGACAACGAAGGTGTTTACTTTAAGCAGCTTAGCTCCTGGATTGTGAGGTAGTTTATGTATTTAAGCGCTTTCAGATCACCCTTGACCTCTTGGGATAATGGTAACTTTTGTGCATTTTGGTCGCCTGAGTGGGTCACCATCATCATAATAATAAACTTTTGATAGTTCACTCCTCAACACTTAAGCATCTCACTTAACCAATAGTAGTTTTTGTTGTTGACAAAGACGTGTAATAGCACACATTTATGTTATCAAATAACGACACCTTGCGTCTTGACGACCTGTTGTTGAGGTTGTGGGCGTAGGCATAGACTCCTAGTCAGTTATTTTGGCTCCTAGCGCGTCGGTCTATCTAGAGTCCTCAGTCCAGATAAGATCTATTATGCCAAGGTTATCGACGCGTCTATTGCCTGGGCACGACATGATTCCTGATGAGAGAATCATGGTGCGCCCTTTTGGATAGCGGAAAATGAGAACTTGGCCAGAGTCAGTACGTGTTGTGTGAGCGTGATGAGCGATGTAAGTAGTCTTGGGTGCATGGGTGGAATGCCTTCATGCATTTGGTTAGCGTGCCCGAAGGTTCTAGTCTTGTTTGCCAAGGTCAATTTGTCATGAGGGGTAACGGTCCCTTAGCTTGTAGACGTGTCATGTCGCGTCGAGCGGGTATTCATTCCTCCTCGTTTTACTATGCATGTGTCATCCAGTTTCCCTGGTGCCAATGTGCAGAGTCTTAGTTGTTGTTGTCTGTTCTATGGGCATGGTGCTCACCGCCAGTTGTGTCGTCTAGTTGTAATCATCATTGTTGTCCTATTTTTTTCCAAAAAAAATTCATTGTTGTTTCTCTTGTAGACATAACGATAGGTTTGTTACATTAGGGTCATGGAGGCATGACTTTTCTTACAAAAGGTGGATGTCGTACTATAAAAAAAATAATCCTCACATGGGACATGAATCCAACAGGTGAATAATGTCATTAATGTGCATAGAAAGGAAAAGTAAGGCTCCATAGCCTTGAAGGTATATATGTGTAGACAGTTGTAATCTTGATGTGGAAGGAAACAAAGAGATTAAGAGGTGGTGTGTGAATAATCTCTATGTGTCAAGCATAGGAGTTCCATGGAAGGATTTGTTAGATATGACTTATCTACTGTCTAAAAGATTAAATCAGAGTTCACGGTGGAAGCAAGATGCCAATGCAGAGGAATTGGAATGATCTCTCACTTCAAAAGTGGCACTGAATGAAAATGGATTTCCATTGGGGAATGGTACCAAGTGGGAAAGAATGGCCATGTGGAACGTAGCTGGAAAAGTGTTCAGACCCAGGGAACCATAGTGAAGATGAGAAGAATGGGAGCACACAAGGCATTAAGGATCTAAAGGAATTCAAGGACAACGAATTACAATAGAAATAGATAAATAAATAAGTGAATTGAAAAAGAAATGCACTAGAGTGAATGAAGCATACAATGAAGTTAACTTGCATATGCATTAGTAGGCATGCTGACAGTAAATGCTTGGTGCATATAGATGTGTAAATTTTCATATGTACATGATTGGATATGCATATAACATGCTGGTGAACTTAGAATAGTTTGTTATTATGAAATAATATTTGTGTATGACTAAAGATGGATTATGTATTCAAGAAAAATGATACAGCAGGGTTAAATATGTGGATGTTGTTGTTGCTTATAATTTCCATCGAGGTGAAGATCCATGAGGATGGTAGGAATGGTGATCAAAGTGATGAAGGGGGAAGTCTATGAGCTTCTAAAAATATCAGTTGGTCAGACAACAACAAGTAGGTTGGTAACAACTAGGCATGTATGCATTTAGTTTTCATTGATGCATACATGTTGAAGGGGATCGAGGTAAGGATTCCCACAGTTAGTTTTTAGTATTTAAATTGATATGTAATGGCCAAAGGCCCAGAGTGTGTAAGTGTTTTTTATGATAGAATGAACTTAGAAAAAATGTTAGTTTCATATTATGTTATGATTGGTTATGGGATCATAACCAGGTAATTCACGAGACACACTCCTTATATAACAATGAATATCTGTAAGGTAGCTAGAGAGGTAGTGGGGGGGGCCAGAGGGCCCATAGTGATAAAAGTGGAGGTCATTCAATGTAAGGTGGACTAGATCCACTATATTATTAAATAAGGCCCACTATGGTAGTTAGATATAATAAATGGGTAGTTAGATATAATAAATGTAAGCAGACTTCTTAGAAGGTTCTACTTCTAGAAGATTCCTCCTCTAGAATGTTCTTAGGTGATGGTAGCACTATATAAAGGAGTTCAAGAAATGTAATGAAACATGAAGAGAAATATTGTATTTGGAGCTGCAGTTCATTAGGAGGTTTCCCCCTCGAAGAGACAAGTGAACAGGAGAGGATCTCCTCCATAATATGATCCATTGTATGGTGTTGCCCTACCTCAAGGGTTTGATAATAATAAAGTGTGGTTTCTTCTATATTGCTTTGTGGATCTATTGTGTATTCAGTATTTGTGGTAATTATATTGGTAGATATATTCAGGGAGTTAACAAGTGGTATCAGAGCACTTTCATTAGGTAGACATTGTGGGCAAATATTTTTTATTTTTGTAGATTTTTTTTTTCGGAGCAGAAAAAAGAGGGCCGTGACATTATAGAAATTTTTGGTACATTTCGGTGCAAAATTTTTAGAAAAGGGTTGTATATCTGAGTTCCTCTCATAAAAATACCCAATTTGAAAAAAAAAATCTTCCAAAACGGAGTCAGGAAGGTGAAGATATTGAAGTTTTAAAATCTGCATTTTTTCAGGGTTTTTTCCGCGTACGGAGACACAATTTGTTTTTGTTTATGTAGTAGTTGGAGGCCGAATTTTCTCAAAAAAATTACAGATCTGAGTTCCTCTCACAATTTCACCCAATTTAAAAAAAACAAACAGCTGAAACGGAGTCCGGGAAGTGAAGTTATGAACATTTTAACTTCAACAATTTTTTAGGGTTTTTCCAGAAAAAGCCGCGATTTTCTGCCGAAACTTATTGGGTCTATTTTTTGAGGTTTTTCGTGATGGTTGCAAGACCGAAGAGTTCATAGGGTGATCAGATGGCTATTTCGTCTCAAGCCTTGAAATAAATTCTTGAATCATTCAAAGCCCAATTGGATGATATATTGGATGCATTTGCACATGGCCTGACAAACAGCCTCACACATGGCCTCACAGACAACCTCACACATGGCCTCAATAATAGTTTTCATAGTATTCAAGATTCATTGAATAACATGCAGGAAATATTTCTTATGGAGGGCCTCAAGGATGAATAT
>SNQJ01S0114005.1:0-14449 GCA_010110895.2 Picea sitchensis | reverse complement strand
GCTACGACCCTTTTCCACTATGTGGATGGATTTTCTTATTTGGATCCACATGATAGGTGTCAGTATTTGGAGCATCATTTGGAGTTGGTTATTGGGTTCCAAAATATTCTACGGGGAGTTCACATGAGCACTTGGAAATGGGACCCGAGCTTACAATGGTGGTTGGACTACTTCAGCATGGTGGATTTCCTTTCTACATGGGACTTTGGTTATTCAGTCTTCTTCAACATTACGGTCCACAATTATCCATGAGACCTTGGTATATGGTTGTACATCAACTATTGAGGACAACACTTTCATAAGGGGAATGGAATGTAAGGTAGCTAGAGAGGTAGTGGGCGGGCCCAGAGGGCCCATAGTGATAATAGTGGAGGTCATTCAATGTAAGGTGGACTAGGTCCACTATATTATTAAATAAGGCCCACTATGGTAGTTAGATATAATAAATGGGTAGTTAGATATAATATATGTAAGAGGACTTCTTAGAAGGTTCTACTTCTAGAAGATTCCTCCTCTAGAATGTTCTTAGGTGATGGTAGCACTATATAAAGGGGTTCAAGCATTGTAATGAAACATGAAGAGAAATATTGTATTTGGAGCTGAAGCTCATTAGGAGGTTGCCCCCTCGAAGAGGCAAGTGAACAGGAGATGATCTCTTCCATAATAGGATCCATTGTATGGTGTTGCCCTACCTCAAGGGTTTGGTAATAATAAAGTGTGGTTTCTTCTATCTTGCTTTGTGGATCTATTGTGTATTCAGTATTTGTGGTAAATCCACTACCTCTCTAGCTACCTTACATTTGGCTTAGGTTTATTCCGGGCAAGTCTCGATATCAATTGAACATTATTGTTACCCTTGATGTCGACAGTAGGATTAACCTTGACTTTCTTAATCACAGGATTCTTGACAACCTCAGTCTTGTTTGTTGTGATGTCGGGTAGGTCGATGTCAGGGAAAACTGAGGGTTTGGAAGGGGGTAGAAGGACATGAAAAGTCATGGGTGGCCTGACCATAGTCTCACTAACCATGACTTTATCGATTTGGATAGACTCTAGATTAGCAAAGCCATTTATGGATAGAAAGGCTTGCTAATTATCTCCATGAAGGTTTAAATGGTGGACGACGATGAGTCTAGTCAAGCCATGGTGAAACAAGCTGTTATCAGCCTTCTTGCGTTTGAACCTCTTAGACATCTTTTAAAGACTACGCAAGAAGTAATGAGCCATGTTTAAAGGATAGCCCATGAAATTCATCAATAACCGGAGGTGATAAAGAAAAACCAAGCCATATCGACCTTCACAAGTCATAAATTGTTTCACAATTACCAAAAAATCGTGCCACCTAGGTTTGAGGATGGAAATAGGCATACCTTTATCATAGGAGACAACCTTCCTTGATACGAATAGTAATGGCCATGACACCTCATCAACTTTGGAGTTTTAAAACCATCACTGGCCCATGGCTGCTAATCCTGTAGCATATCTTATGAATTCTTCATTGAGTTCAAGTTGTGTGTCACCTACTTTATCCCTACACCCATCAAAGGTGAGGGAAAATTTTTGGGCAACCGAAAGGTTGAAACCCTCGAACCTCTGTATAAAAACCAGCCAACCACTATCTTCTAAATCCTTATGGGCATCATCAAATAGTAACAAAGCTTGGTTACCATTCGGCTCTATGCGCACCACCGGTGCCATAGATAGTAGCACATGGTGAGCGAGGTGAACGGGCCAGGGTTTGAACACAACATACGCAGGGGCAGAACGCTCACAGGCTTACCCGAAACTAGCAAAGGTGAACCGAGATAGGGAGAAAACATTAATGACAGAATGTGCGAAGGTGGTGGAGCTAGTTCAGCCCATGCACAACAGTCATATCCCATAGTACAACCGCCGCCGCAAATAACTATTCAACCCACTATTGCATAGGTTAAAAAATATTCCATTCAATCAACCAATGCGATCTATGGTAAATCAACCAAACATTTGCACAAGAAATAATATTAACATAGTTTTAAAACCAAATCAATAATTTGAAATCACACCAAGGGTTTGATCATATGAAACATGTGTTATGTGAAAAGACTTATATGAAGGGTCTAACCATAACACCAATGTGTTTTCATGAAACCAATGTGTCAAGGGAATCGATTAAAAACCATAGAAATCAAACCACCAATGCATCACAAACTCGATTAAAAGAATATCATCACAGTCTTGTAACACGAAGTCATATTAACAAATCAGAATGCCAAATGAATAAGGATCTTGGAGTCTTGTCAACTGTATAATGATAAGTAAATTGGAAACGCAATGGGCATATCGACAAGAATGATTACAACAATTCAGTGACGATTTTAATGTGACTTCGAAAACCAAGTTTTCACTCTTGCAACCGTGAAAACAAGAACAAAGGTAAGTGTGCAAATAACGCAAAAATAATAGTGTCATTTTATTCGAGAATTGCGACGAAAATCAAGGTTTACAAAACACTGGTGTAGGCAGCTTATAAGGACAGTAGAAAAATGTGAATTGGCTGCCAACAAAACATTAAATATGATTCTATGAAATTTGGATATGCTAAAGGGAAGAAACCCATGAGATAGGCCCTAAAGGAATCTTATAGGATTTTGGAGTGAAGGAGAGATGCTTTGAATGGCCACAAATGACATATTGAGGAATTTCTCTACCTCTAACTAGGTATAAAGGTACCAATAGCATTTTTTAGCACTAGGTATGGGTCTCAAGACCCTGGACATGGCCATTGGAGGAAACATGAAAATTAGGGCCTAAAGGAAGCTTATACCATTTATCTCCAATAAGGATTCCCTAAAAAACCACTCATGGTGTCTTAAGAGAATCATTGGCCTATTATTCTAGATGTTGGTTCCACTATGTGGCTTTCATGAGAACAAGACATGTGTTGGAGGACCCTGAAAATTATCTACCTCTTCTCACCTCCTCCCACTTTCCCATCTCATCCCACTCCCATATTCCCACATCTAGTGGTTTCACCTATCTCCATCTTTTGTCTCATGCATATCCTACTATCACCTATCTTCCTCTCATATCCATCTACCCTTTTCCTCTTATCAAATACTCCCCATTTTCCTCTCTTCCACCACCTCCTAATACCCACCTCACCTTGTCTCATGTATTTACCCATGTTCTCAACCCTCTCCCTTTTCCTCCCATACCCATCAACCTTTCCTCACTACTTTTCTCCTCTCCCAACCGCTTAATCCCATCCATGCCCTCCACATATGATCTCCACCCTCACCTATCCCATCACATCCCTCCTTCCCCTCTTCCAAACCTTCACCTCCTATACTCCTCTCTATATCCCCATGGATATTTCCTTACCCTCTTTCTTCACTCCTTCCTCTTTTTCTTCATTCCCACCACTCCCCCTCACCTACCCATCTACCCTTCACCTTTTCTAACCTCCTCCCTATTTCCCCCTCTCAACCCACCCCCTCATGCCCACCTCTCATTGTCTCACTGTTAATAGACATTTCCCTCATGTGAACATGAGAGTTATCCCTCAAATATTCCCTTGATATTAGAGAGACAATAATAGATAATGATATTAAATTTCCTAAATCTATGAGATTCAAGTTTTCTTTATGCTAAGGGAGAGAGAAAAGTACCTAGTTTCATATGGTTGTGCTTTAGTAGTCTTGGTTGGCATAAATTTAGAGATCCAACTCCAGTTCTTGTACCAAATTCTTGCATACAAAAAACAACCAATACCCAACTCAACCTTTTTGAATCAATAAATAAACTTAAAAACCTTCAAATCCACCTTATCTTACTCAATTAAGGAATAAATATACTACCATGCAATTGAATGGAAAAAAATGGAAGGGGAAAAATAACATCGAAATATATTAATAAAGGAGCTTACATCAATGGTTTAGTTTCCTTGAGTCCAAAGTTGTAGTCCTCTTTGGCCCGTCCTTCATCTCTTCCTTCACAATTAATATCTTGGAATTCCAACAACGCTGATTTAATCTCAGTTCTTCCTCCCCTTCTCCAAGAAAACATCCATGCATAAATAACCCACCAAATGTTTCATCCATGTTATGATATAATACACCATACTTGAGATTATAGAGATTACTTAGGGCATGCAATTGCTGAAAAACTAGTGATCTGCCACCTTGTCTTGGTTAACTAGACATTCAATCCATAGTTGAAAAGATATTCTCAATTGGAGCGAATTAATCTTATCCACATGTGAGGAACACTCTTAGTGATGGTTCCATGAAAGGAATTCACTCTTGTTGATGGGGAGAATATTCTTAATCAAGTGCACTCTCTACTCATGAAAGAGGAATTATCTCCTAAAATCAAGGAATGAAGATATTTTCCTCCTAGTAAATAATAATTTACCTAATGGTGGTTTATAACCCTATGGTTTTCGAAACCCATGGTATTACATGGTAAGTGTTTTCCCATGGTTTTGGAAACTCATCGTATTTTCCCATAGTATTACATGGTAGGTGTTTTCCGATGGTTTCAAAAACCCTTGTTAGGTACATGTGTATGTATACTATGGTAGCCCTTTTGAGAAGGTCCTCTATGTGCCCATAGGGTGGAAAACATAATTGTAAAATATCCCCCCTAATGTGCGAGGTCAAAAGAGGAATAAATGGCCATAACATGGAATAGTTTCCATGGCAGTACATCATTTTGTACTTCTAGGGTCCTTTTCGGTCCCTAAATAGTGTTTTTTTAGGTTTCCACAGTCAAATTGTAGACAAAGTCTACGTTTCATGGCATAATGTGTATTTCTCTAAAAAACCTTTCTAATGGGCTATCACGTGCCTAAAACAGAGGTCGCATGAAAAAGGTACGACCCCAAGAAGTTGAGGTACCCACTTGTCCATTGGGGCCCAAATAAATTTTGGTGGTTCATCTCATAGGGTTAGGTTTTTGGATGTATAGGGTTTTGGAATTCATGAGTAATGTTAAAAATGCCTCTGGAGCCTCATTGTAATATTTTTTCTCAGACGGATAAGCATCGTAGCCACATATCTTCTTAAAGATAGCTATCACCATTCAAGCAAGTTGTTTTCAGTTCTACAATTTTACAGTTTCATCCTATTTTATTTATTCAATATAATTTGTTGTTCACAAGATATATTTTGTTGTTCTCCATATCTCTGTGTTATTGTATTCAATCTGTTATTTCTTTCGTTCCTCTCATAAATCTGGATCAGTGGTATTATAGCGGCCTGCTCTTTACTTATTTTTCTTCATGCATGTCCCTAACAAGATCTGGGTACAAGAAGTTGGGACTCGAACGATTTGATCCTTTGCAATATTAGCCACACCAAAACCGACAATAACCCATGGGTATGAGAATAAATATGATGGACCAGGAGATCCTTTAAAAATGTTGCTCGAGGAATCCCTTGTGCGACAAAGGAACAAAATGATGGAAAATTTCACAGAGATCCTTTGGCAGTTGCCCACAAGAGATGCCTCTTCATCAAGAGGCCATGCAGCCGCCTTCAAGTTACAAGTAAATTTTGATATTTGATTGTTTGAAGGACTGCTATATGTGGATGTTGTAGATAAATGGATGAATCTGCTCGAAGGGTATTTTTCGGTCCACAATGTTTTCGAGATGAAAAATATTACTTTTTCACTCCTCAAGGACGTCCCCCATGTTAAGGACTGGTGGGATACTTACTCTGAGAAAAGGGCCATAGAGGAATATGCAATATTTCCGGTCTCCCCCAAATGGGATTCCTATAAATTCTCAAACCCCAACCTAGTTTCAGTCTTGCTGAATTTTTCAGCCAATGTTTATTGCCCAAACCCAAGTTTATATCAGCATATAAAAACTTAGCAGAAAATAATTTTCAGAACTGAAACATGAGGATTCTGAGCATCGTTTATAACGCAGAAATAAAATATCAGCAACACATAAAACTCAGAAAATTATAGACACGAATATTTTCGGTCTAACATCGACCCTAGAAAAATCCACAAGGGGAAAACCAGTGAGAGAGGGAGATTTTTATTATTTAGGAGCTTCAGAGAATTTTTTTACAGCATATTCATCTTCAAAAATTTAAATGACAAACTTATCTCGATAACCATGCCAAGTCTTCACACAGAAAAATAAGCCAAACTCCTCAAAATCCTTTCAAGAATTTTCTGCAATCAATTGCAGGTCTGCTCCTCGATTTCTGTGCCTCCAAAATGATCTACGGATTCCTTGAAATACATGCCAACTATCTCAGCCCAAAATAAGGCAATAAATATTGTACGATCTCCTTGGGAAATGTACCAAAACTTCCAGAAAACAATACAACACCTTCTCCTTGAAATCTGTGCCAAAATAACAGTCGTACAAACCGTATGGACTGTACATAATCCGTATAGTACAGACTGTAGTTTCTTCCTTGGTTTTCATGCCCTTTTTTCCTTCTATATGGAATTTGAAAATACGTACAGTATGACCTTTTCTATTGTACTGTACCTTCCCTCGATTTCTATGCCTACTCTTCTTGTTGTACGACCTGGTCAATCCATACGATACGACTTTCTTTCAATCCTATCCTTGCTTCCTCAATTTATGTGCTAGTTTGTAGCCTTGGAATGCATTCCCTAGCTCTGCAGAAATGGCTTCCTCTCCAAACTCAAAAATTCTCTCTCTTTCTCTCTCAAAATGAAACAACAACCCAACAATGGGTGCGCCCTCCAACCCTAATTGACCTCATGAGGTAAGTGAGGATTTTTCCAATCCAATGGTTGAGATTAGATTAGATGAGTGGCTAAGATTTAATCTCTCTTCATTCAACCTCACTAAAGCCATAAAGTCACCTTTTAATTTGCATCTCACAAATTAAATGACTAGGGCCCACATTAGGCACTTTCTCACCCCTTAGGCGCCTAGGGATGAGAAAAACTTGCCTAGGTACTTTATTTTCTTAAAAATTTAACACTTCCTCTTACCGAGGAAAGTATTACTCACCACTCCAAGTTTGTCCCTGAAAAATACAAACTTGCCTCTACCCAATGGATTAGTGAGTATGTCTGCAACCTGCTCCTCTGTAGATATGTACTGTATCTCCACAATTCCTCTCCAAACATAGTCATGGATGAAGTGATAATGAATATCGATATGCTTAGACTGATCATGAAAAACTGGATTCTCTGAGAGTTTAATGCAACTCTAATTATCACAGTAAATCACAGTAGGCCTCAACTACACACCGAACAATACCACCAACATCTTGCAAAGCCAAAGGGCCTCACAACTGGCCTGACTGGATACCATATACTCAGCCTCTGTAGAACTCAAAGCCACTGACTTTTGTTTCCGATTGAACCAAGACACAACTGCTGATACCAATCCAGAATAACACCCTGAAGTGATTTTCCTGTCACTGACACATCTTGCCCAATCCAAGTCTGTATATCCAACCAGACGAACTCCATCTCCTCTCTGATAGTTTAGACCAAAATCTATTGTACCATAAAGATACCGAAGCACATGTTTTTCTGCCACCCAGTGCACTCTCCTAGGCTCATGTTGCCAGCCAATTCACATTTTTCCACTATCTAATAAGCTGCCTACACCAATGTTTTGCAAACATCAATTTTTTGTCGCAATTTTCAAATAAATGACACTTCTATTTTTGCGACATTTGCACATTACCTTCGTTTATGTTTTCATGACTGTAAGCATGAAAACTTGGTCTCTCGTAGTCGCATTAAAATCATTATTTAAACTGTCGTTATACTTCTTGTCGACGTGCCTATTGCGCTTACATTTTACTTATCATTATACAGTTTGCAAAACTCTTTTGATCTGCACTTATTTGGCATTCTTTGATTGATCATGTAGTTTCGTTTCAGGAGTGATGAAGTTTGTGATTCATTGGCGATTGGATTTATTTTTTCTTTGATTTACTTGACCATTGGTTTCATGAAAATATATAGGTGTTATGGTTAAACCCTTGAAATATTTCATTTGACATAACACCTAGTTTCAAAACGCATTGGTACCTCGCTTAAACTCTTTATATGAATTGATACATCGCATGTGATATAGTCAAAACATTGGTATTGGTCGATTTGTAAGTTTGGTTTAAAACTATGGAATAACTTTGATTGCGCGCTTTGTTTTAATACACTTACCATTGGTTTCATTGGTCGGCCAAGTGACATGATTGTTGAACTATACTATAATGGGTAAAAAAACTATAAGCCGACGGTTGTACCTTGGCAATAACTATTATGCATGGCAGAGATAAGCTCCACCACCTTCGCACGATGACATTAATGTCTATCCCTTATCCCTGTTTCACCTCTGTTAGCTAGGGTAACCCTTCGTGCACTCTGCTCCTATGTGTGCTATGACCTAAACCCTGGCTCATTCACCGTGTGCTCGGCTCCATGGAACCGGTGGTGCGAATCGAGTCGAACGATAGCCAAGCTTTGCTACTGTTCGACAATGCCCAGAAAGACTTAGAGGATAAAGGTTGGCTCACCTTCGTGCGGAGGTTTGAGGGTTTTAATCTAGTTGTGGCACAAAAGTTCACCCAGACTTTTGATGGCTGTAGAGCCAAGGTGGGCGACATTCAGTTGGAAATCAATGAGGAATTTATCAGTTCTTCTACAGGGTTACCTGCCATGGGCCAACGTTGGTTCAAAAATTCGAAATTGGAAGAGGTTCCATGGCCACTTCTGTTCGTCTTGCAAAAGGTCACATCTTGTGAAAGAGGTATGCCCATATCCATGCTTAAACCACGATGGCATGACCTTTTGATAATAGTCAAACAATTCATGACCTGTGAGGGTCGATATGGACTCGTTTTTCTCTACCACCTGCGTTTGTTAATGAATTTTATGGGATACTCATTGAATATGCCCTTTTACTTCCAGCATAGCCTATATAAAATGTCAAAAAGGTTTAAAAGGGAAAAGGCTGACAATAGCCTATTCCACCATGGACTTATTAAAATTATCATTGTTTATTACTTAAGTATCCACGGTGATAGTTGGTGAGATTTTATCGCTCGAAATGGTTTTGATGATACAGACCCTGTCCAAATTGAAAAGCCTGTGGTGAATGAAACCAAGGTCGGGCCACCCGTGCCTTTCCATGTCCTACTGCCCTCTCCTAAGCCTTCAGTTGACCCTGATATTGACTTGCCATACTTTATAACTAAGAAGGCTGAGGCTATAAAAAGGCATGTGAGAAAAAAGGGCCAAGGCAAACCCTACTGTTGATGCCAAGGGTAAAAAGAATGCTCGGCTTATTTCGAGGATGGCTAGGAATAAACCTAAACCCACTGTTGAGAAGAAGCCCATAGTCCTTATTGAGGATTCAGACTCTGACATAGAACGCTTCCTAGCCTGTGAGTACCCTTACTCACAGGGTCTGTGCTCCAAGCCACCTTATGATTTCATTGCTAATCTTCCCCCTTGCCTAAGGAATAATCTGAGTTACCCAGGGATCAAACTACCTAATGAAACCCTCGACAATGTAACTAAACCCTCACCTGCACTTTCAAAGCCAACACACTTGTCCTGTGACCAATGTGATTTGTGGTTGGAACGATACTACATCGACATTCCCCTACTCCAATCAAAAATCCAATCATTGGAAAATCAAGTTGCAGTATTGACCAACCAAAGAGACAAACTTCAAGCGACTAATAGGAAGCAGAGAACCATTGGTTCCATCATTTTTAAGAATGTTGAATCGGTCACAGCCGTTGTCAACTCCAAATTGTCATGATCAAGCTGTCTGCTCACCACACAGGTATGAATTTTGATATCATTTTTGTTTTGTCACTGACCAGGATTAATATAATGATGTGAGTTTGGTTTTCAAATAGTTTTGTCTATCTTTTGAATTGGCTCTGTCATAATGTTGTTTATCCTGTGATTTGTTTTCGTGGTGCTAAAAATAAATGAAGCTTCGATTTGAATACACAATTTGCTCATTCCCAGTTTAGCCACTAATAGATTTTTATCGGATTTGATTGGTTTTTTATTGGATTTGATTTGATCGTATGTCTGATTGAGTTAACGAAATTGATGGTTTGCTTTAGATTGGATTTGTTTGTATCCAATTTGAATATGAAGTTTTTCATGCTAGATTTATAATATGATCATGTTTTGATTTGATTTCGTTACGGTTAGTTTGTATGTTGTGATTGTCAAACGATTTCATGAGTTTGGTTGTTATGATCTTTTAATATGATGTGTCATATAATTTTCTAAATCGGGAATACAACTCTATTCAGCTCTGATTTGGAAAGAACGACTCTATTTTTATGGAAACAATACTCTCATTTAAGTCTGTGCAAATGATATTCGCGCCCGAATCATGGAACGGTTTTGATTCTCAATGACTATGTTAAAATCCATCTATTCGATTCGCTTGATTGGATTGATGTGTATCTTCAATTAGTTCGATGATTTTCATGAGTTGGATTCGTATCATAAATGCTGCTCTGTATGATTTTAAATTTGGAAAACGAATTGGTCGACATATGCTATCTCTATCAAAACCGGTTATAATTCGTTTGAAAGGAACGATTTCATTCATTGTCAATCGAGATTGTTTGCCCCAAATAGAAATAAAAAACGATTGGATAATTCTCACGAACCCTGTTACCAATTGAGTGATCTCATTACGATTTCGTTTGTGGTAATTTACGTGCCAGTTTTGGTTTAATTCGCTCATGGCATGGATCGTTTTACAGTTATGTCGATTTGAAAATGAGCTTGTTTGGATTCGATCGTGTCTCATGTTTATGAGGCAGCATAACAATTGCCTGCGATTTGATTTAATTATATTGATTTTAGTTTGATATGAAACGATTTCATAACTGTTTGATTATGATTATGTTCACCCGATTTTGTGGTAACAAACGAAACAGAGTACACATATCTCTGTAGTCATTTGATTGATCTTGATCCTATTTGATTTCGAATGTTATAACAATTTCAATTTGAATGATTCGTTTTCAAATAGCTATTGGATGTTAGGTGAATTTAATTCTTTAAAAGATTTGAGTTGATTTTAATGCTGATTCTGTGTCTTATTTAGACCAACTACAGAATCGCACGATTTTGTAGCTAGTCTATAGAATTAGATTTTTATCATTTTATTAATAAAGGATCCTTCTAACTTGTCCATTTTTTACCCTTTTCAGGTACATCCGAATTGCATTGGACACAATGGACAGTATAGGGGATATTTGTGTGTTTTATATTTATTTTAGGTTCCTAGTTTAGTCAGGCTTGGGAGATCTTCCCAGATTTTATGTAAACAGTTTTGATAACTTCTACAGGGAGGTTTTACCCTGTGGAAAACCTTTAAATACTTATTTTTTTTTGTAATAAGGAGCATCATAATTTGTGGGAGAACCAGGCTATGGATTCCTGATACAAACTGAGACAAAAGTTGATGTTCTGCTACAACTTTCGCTTTCATAATATCAATCTTTTGTTTCAAGTTTATGCATGTCAATTGTAATTGATTATAGACTACTTTAGCTATCATGGTCTATTGCAGAATGATGTGATTTAATTAATGTGATCCATGTCTGATTTCTTTCATTACTTTAAAAATACAACAATTACTTTTTCCAGTTAATGAATGACATATTTCTCTTCTTCATCAATTGAATTATTTTGTATAAGTCTTTGCATATAGATTTATCTAACGATGAAGATTTATAAATCATAAGATTGTTGTAAATTTTATGTCTTGTTCGTCCTGTAATTATATTAAAGAGCAATGCAACTTACCATTTACGAGAAGCTCCTGGATAATTCGGTGTAGGTTTCCTCCTTCCGATCAGCTGAGAAAATAATCATACACAGGACAAACCTAGAGCATTTCTCCAGGTCAGTTTGTGATTTATTTTCGTTAGTTTGTTTAGTATAATATTAGTAGTTTAGTTAGATATATTTTTAGTTAGATGTGTAGTTAGAATTACGTATATTAGTTGTTTAGTTTAGTTAGTTTTTTATGTTTTATTTCTATTCATAAAATTATAAAATCAACAAAAATATCTTTCTCTGTCTTAGGGCAGAATGCAAATGAGTTTCTCAGGTTTTATTCAAATCTGTAAATTGTAGATATTGTACATTTTGTGAATAAGTTATATTTCCATTAGTAGTTAGATAGTTAATTAGTTAGAGTTAGTATAGTAGTAGTTAGTAGATTGTATATAGAATAGTTAGTTTAGTTTATTAGTTTGTTTTAGTTAGTTTTAGTTAGGTTAGTTTAGTTTGTTTTAATTGTTATTGTTAGTTAGATTAGTTTTCTTTTGTTTTATTAGGACCTTATATCGGCTAACGAAGCAGCTAAACCCGTCAGGGTGGTTCATCCCAAACGGCTTGGGTTATTAGACAACCTCGGACCGGTTCTACTCTTCCAGTTGACGGACGATCATTTTCGCTCGTCAACAAATGGCGCTAGAAGGAAGGCCTGAATTTAATTAATGGCACGAGGCGGTCGCACGACTCCTCCACCACCTAATCGCTCAGCTATAGTGAATAGAAGCCATTCAAACGATAATATTCCCCTTCAAACAACAACCACATCAACTGATGATCCACAGATCACAGTTGAGCCAGCAGGTTAGTTTAGTTTGTTTTAATTGTTATTGTTAGTTAGATTAGTTTTCTTTTGTTTTATTAGGACCTTATATCGGCTAACGAAGCAGCTAAACCCGTCAGGGTGGTTCATCCCAAACGGCTTGGGTTATTAGACAACCTCGGACCGGTTCTACTCTTCCAGTTGACGGACGATCATTTTCGCTCGTCAACAAATGGCGCTAGAAGGAAGGCCTGAATTTAATTAATGGCACGAGGCGGTCGCACGACTCCTCCACCACCTAATCGCTCAGCTATAGTGAATAGAAGCCATTCAAACGATAATATTCCCCTTCAAACAACAACCACATCAACTGATGATCCACAGATCACAGTTGAGCCAGCAACCCCTAATCCTACAGGTGGTGACATACAAGAGATTGTCCGTCAATCTCTTATTAAAACACATAGTGCCTTAGCTCGTTTGAGGAAACCAAACCGTCCATGGGGCCAACCTTTGGACTTCTCTAATATCAGAGAACAATTAGGTGACACTAAACTCACTGTGAATCCTTTAGATCCAATCTTAAATCCTGCTGCAGGAGGATCTGGGATACCCCCTTCACCACCTCCATCATCTCCTTCCTCTTCTGGAGGAGATTCCTCTGACGAAGGAAATTCCCCTTCTCAGCCTTCCACACCCACTACCCCAATGGAAAATCAGAACAACCCTGCTAGACCCTAGCTTGATTAGGATGCTGTAGCCGTACCTAGAGCTCAACATCCTTTACCTAAACACTCGGAGAAATGGCTTCCCAAGTTTGATCCTAATTCAAAACAGATCGTTGAAGATCACATCAAAAAATTTATGTTAGCCATAAGGCTCCGCAATCTCGAACATGAAGACGTTGTCTGTAGGTTGTTTCCGTATACTTTCGATGGTAATGCATCCACATGGTACTTTGCCCAACAACCCCATACCATCATGTCTTAGGAAAAGTTTGAGTCATGCGTTTTGGAAACGTTCGGAGACGGTAAGCCTCTGTAAGTCCTAGTCATGGATATTTCTAGCTTAAGAATGAACCCAAAAGAAAAAGTTAAATACTTTAATAAAATATTCTTGACAGTTAAAAACCGAATCCCTACGGATTCTATGCCTTCTGAGAGTCTTATAATAGCATACTACACCAAAGATTTGCATCAAAGTATAGCTATTTGGGTTAAATGATCTAAGAAAGCGATGTTGTTAGAAGCCTTCGAGGAGGCCAGCCAGATCGAAAAGGACATACTTAGTCTTAAATACTCTACTAGCAACGAAACTGAGACTAGTGCTTCTTCCAAAAATAAGATCGAAATTCTCCCCAGACCTACTCAAAGTAAAACACAACCTGAAAACTCTGATTTAGAAAACTTAACCAAAGTTGTTCAAAAACTATCAAATCAAGTTATAGACTTGAAAAGGTCGACCGAAGAAGCTTCCTCGAGAAAAGGACCTTACAAACCCGTGTTCCGGAAGCCTTTTCCCAACAATTGACCTAACCCAACCACCGAAGGCCTAAATCTAGAAATTTTGCAATGTGCCCTTCAAACAATTCTAGAAGCCCAGGATAACTTGATGCCTCCTGAGATCCCTGAGGAGGTAGTTGAACAAGAGACAGTTCAAGAAGAAGAGTCTTCTCCAAAAAAATTTGGACACTTCTTGATCAGAATCTGGACCAAGGGTCTAAAAAATGCTCAATTTTCAAAGTGCTCGAAATGCGACGAAAACGGTGCCATTGCGTCCGTCTCGTTCTCCTGATTCCGGCGGTATATTTACTTTCGCAAACGGAGTCCGTATGGAGAAGTTACTGAGGTCTGTTCGCCGAGC
>SNQJ01S0114003.1:21325-40010 GCA_010110895.2 Picea sitchensis | reverse complement strand
CATAAAAATGAGGGGCTCCATTTTCTAAAGAATATGCAAATATAGGAAAATCGAGGGTTGTAGTGCCTATCAAAACACATTACTTAATGGGAAAGGAGACAATAATTCATATAGATCATCAACCATTACAATATTTGCAATCATAGACCAAGCTACAAAAATTATGACATTTCAAGGGGATGGGTTTCTTACCGCAGTTTCATCCGGTAATCAAGTATAATAAAGGTATTCATAATAAGGTTCATATATGTTGTCAAGACCAGTAATCATTGCATATACAATATTAAGGCATAATCCTTTATCTCATGAAACGTATGCTAACCAATATGCTAAGGATGATGATTTTAAATATGTATATGAAGCATTAACTGTCAACAATCAACAGTTGGATTATTATGTGCATGACAATTTTTTATATCATCATGGAAAACTTTGTATACCTAGGGATGAAAGAGTAAAAGTAATTAGAGAAGATCATACATCTCTCATTTCTAGTCGTTTCAAGGTTGATAAGACAATAGCACAATTGCATAGGTATTGTTATTGGCCTTGAATGAGCGAGATAGTTTCCAAGTATATAAAAGGGTGTGTTATGTGTGCCACAAGAAAGCCTAGAAACAAAAAGTTGGGGTTATATACGCCACTTCCAATACCTTCTCAGCCATGGGAAAGTATCTCCATGGATGTTTTAGGGGGTTTTTCGATGTCCACAACAGGTCATGATTATTTATATGTCATTGTGGATAGATTCAGTAAGATGTGTATCTTAATGCCATGCAAGAAACAAGTCACAACTGAAAAGACAACACATATGTTCTTTGCAAATGTTTGGGTTCATTTCGGTCTGCCTACATCTATTATATCATATCGAGATTCTCTTTTTTTGGGAAAGTTTTTTTCTCATTTATGGGAGCTCATGGACACTAAGCTAAAGAAGATCACATCCTTTCATCCACAAACAGATGGACATGCATAGGTGGTAAACATAACATTGGTACATCTACTTCGAGGATACTGCAACAATCATCCTAAGTTATGGGATGAGTAGTTTCCTTATGTATAACATGCCTATAATCATGCCATGCATTATTTTACTCATAAAAATCCTTTTGAAGTATGTTTTGGGTACTTTCCTAAATCACCCGTGGAATTGGATCTTGGAGAAGCAAGTAAAGAGGATGGATAGGATGATACAGATAAAGATAAAAGGTTCATTCAAAAGATCCAACAGTTACATCAATCAATACATGAACATTTGGAGAAAATCTAAGCTAAATACAAGGTGAGGCATGACAAACATTGGTTTGATCATTAGCTCGAAGTCGGTGATCAAGTATCATTACATATCAGCAAGGACATAATGAAAGGTGAAGGTAAAAATCTAAGGCCAATACGATATGATCCATTCAAGATCTCGGAGAAGATTGGTACTAATGCCTTTCATTTAGATATACCAACCTAAATGAAAATGTATTCAGTGGTAAATGTTGAGAATTTGAAGCTTTATGAGCCTCCTATGATTATGGATGAAGATGAAAGTATTCAAGTTCTAGCAATTAATGATTTTTCTCCATAGTATTTATACGAGCTATAGAAAGATGTTATTCTTGACAGAAGAATTATGACTGCATAGTGAGGTGATGTAGAATATCTTCAAGTTGGTCTTAAAGGGGTAAAACCAAGCAAATAAAAGTGGACGGAGATCGTAAGAGTGAGGGATATTGATGGGTGTTCTATATGCATTAAAAACCCTCAATTAAATTGTCAACCCGGGGTAAGTAAACTTAGAGTTGTGGAACTATATGTGCCAAGGAAGAAAGGCTAGAGGTAGTATAGTCTAATTAAATAAATGAGCTATCTAAGGGATAATCTATTCAAGCAAAGACTATTAATGATAAAATCCTACTAAGAAACTTAAACTATTTACCCTAAGTAACTTTTGAACAATGGATCGATGGATAGTCCTAAGAAAGAAAATGAAAACCTTACTTTAAGCAAATTAACTTAACCATTATAATGACCAAAAACAAACTATCTATTTAATCTATCTAATGAGCAAATCAACAACAAACTAATCTAATTAATCTATTCAAATTCAATGAACAACAACAAGTAAGCAAATAAACAAGCAAGCAACTACTCTATTAAAACAAGTAAATAAGAAAGAAACTACCCTATTAAAGCAAGTAAACAAGCAAGCGATCGACTAACTAACCTATGGTAACTTCTACAAAAAGTAAACTAATCAAAATTACTCCATAAGCAACTAATCAAACTAATAAGCAAGTGAGCTCTATTCTTAAATTAAACTTCATAATTACTTCTAATTTACGAAAGGGAATCTTAATCTACTAAATTCAAAGCATCATGACAATAAAATTAATCAACAACTACTCTTTAATCTACGATGAGAAAACTATTCTTTAATCTACCAAAGAAACAAGACTATTCTCTAATCTACAAAAGCAAGGAAACTATCCTCTAATCTATAAAAGAAATAAAACTCAAATATAGTGTTGATGGTTATGTCTCCGGTGTCTTATGATATCATGATGACATTTAACAATTAATGATAACTCAAGAGGATTAAACTCAATATTAACTTCTATAGCAAAGTGAAAAGTATGAATTAGACAATCTAATGAGAACTTGGCCATTATAGAAGAAACATCAACTACCCTACAAATCCATGTGATTCTTCAATTCATGCATTAATCATCAACAATATAAAAACACTATTCTATTTAATTCAATTGCATTCTATGATAATGTAAGCAAATTCATACTACTAGAGGTTTATAAAAACTAAACTCAATAATCAAACTTTGAATTAAAATTGCAACCTAGATCTAGAATGAAAATTGCATAAAGTAAATTAAACTAATCCTATTTTAACAAATTAAGTTGCAAAGGGAAATACTCATAAAACATAAATCAAATCCTATTTCTATTTAAGCATATAACAAGATAAGAAAACTAAGAACTAACTGAGCAAACTAGATAAGCAAATTGAAAACTAAATTGAAAACTAACAACTAATCATCCATCAGAACCTTGCCAAAGAAACCATTAACTAAATACTCTGTTTTAACTTTGTTTTAAATTCTATTTCAACATATAGGAAATCTAACTACCATCTAATTACACACAGGGGTTAGTCTCTAAGCTTGCAAGCTATCTCCTATCAATTAAAAATATATGCTATAATTACACTATCCTTCATAATAACCTGCAAAAGAAACTGAAGCAATTAAACTTATGAACAACAATTTACACAATAAATAAACATAATAAAACTCATGTAGAGGAAATAAAAAAAATGACGATTACACTATGTGAACTCAAAATTTGATTGACTAAATATTCACCCAGACCACTGGTGGGCCCCCAGTAGGTCGTGGCTACTCCTCAACGAAGAATCACGAACTCAAGCAACATGATTTCAACATTAAAATTAAAACACAGTTTTACACAGTTTTAGAGAAAATGTCTTGAAAATGGAAAAACAGAGCTTAACTATCCTTCCCCATTTGTCTGACCACTGATGTGGTATTTATAGAGTTTACAAACTAAGAGGTCGACCAATGGAAGGGTTGAACTCCTCTAAAAATAGTAAATTACAATTAATGTGTCTTAACCGCCGATGGCTTCTAGAAATAACACGAGCCAATAAACGCCCAATATAACAACCCAATCCAAGTTGTCAGAAGCTCAGTAGCTGGAGGCCACAAGCACAAGGAAAACCCATGTCGCCGATTTTCCCATCACAGGCCGTTGATATGATAATCGCCGACTCGTCCATGGTTTTAGTGCAAGACAGAGTGCAAGATGGAGTACTGGATGTAGTGTCGGATGGAGTACCAGACAAAGTGCCAAATGAAAAAACAACCTGCGATGTTTCCCTGTGACAAACAAATCACAAATTAGTTTCCTAGAATCATTAAAACATGCTGAATTATACTTGAAACCATCATAAAACATCAATCATACGTACCTGGTGTAAGCTATGGCAATTTGATACAAAAATCCTTCAAAACTCTTCAAAATAGGAAAACGCACATATAATATTGGCCAAAAAGAATCTAATCATTATCATTAAATTAACCATATCATGGGCCCAACATTACCCCCACACCTAATATTTTTTAGGTCCCACTGCAAACAAAAAGGAATTGCCCCACATGACTAAGCTTGCTGAGAAGGATCAGCTTTAGAAGCTTCTCATTCTTGCCGTGAAGATTTTGTCTTGTGGCTCTTGTGTTGTTTCAATTGTTCCCTGAGGTTGCGATTGGTTTTGTTCATATCATCAACCAAACGTTGAAGGGAATTCACCTTTGCATGGAGGATTGCATTGTCATGGTGAAGATGCGTGTCCAAAGTCTTCCTCTCTTCCAATTGTTGCAGCAACTGAAAATTTTCCTGTTGTAACTTCTCAATGGCTAGAGCAGGATCGAATATCTCGGAGGAGGGCTTATATCCCTTGAAAGATGCACAATGTCTATCAGTCTTAGGATCTGGGGTAGGCATCTGTGAGGTAGGAGTAATAGGGGGTTGATGAGGAGAAGTAGGTTCGGATTTTTTCTTTCTTTGAGGCTTCAATTCGTCTGCAGACACTTCCCTAAGTATTTCATGAGGGCTTTCGAGATCAGAGGATACTTGGATAGGGCCCAAAGTAGTTAGGGGTTTTGCATAAGGTTTTCCTCTTGTGCTTTGGGTACTCTTTCGAAAGGGTCCTCTATTAAATCGATTAGCTCCTCTCCTATTTGTGGGGACTGCAGGAAAGTCTTGTTGAATTACTTCTTGTAGATTTTTGGGTGTAGGATCAAGAGACGTTGAAGGCATCTGGGGATTAACACTAGGATTCTTGGTATTTTTTCCCAATGAGGCTGTAGGGGTTTCAACAAATTTCTTGGATTTTTGTTCCGATAAAGAAATGTCTTGTGCGGGAGGGTTTGGAGTTTTCGGAGAATGGGGTTTGGATGGGGAAATAGTCCTTAGATCAAGTGTCTTTTTGCTAGTCTTGATTGTCAGGTGAGGGTTTGCAAATTGGTAAATGAACTCATCCCAAGTTTGCCCCTGTTTTTCCAATTCGGCTAAGACAAGAAGTTTGATAAGGCCATGGTGAAAGAGGTTGTTGTGGGGATTGGTTACATTCTTCCTCACTTGGGAGGACATCTTCTCCAAGATCTTTAAAAAGTAGAAGGGAAAATCCAATGGTTTATTGAACTAAAAGTGAGCTAATAATCGAAAGTGACAGGATTTAAAGGTGGAATATCTACCTTCACATGTGATCAACCTGGTGATGACTATGAGAGGATTAATTAGCTCCTCTTTTATCCACTCCTTGGAGTATCCTTTAGCTCCAAAGATGTTCTGAAATTCTGGTTTGAAAACCCTGTTATAACTTGATCGTGGCAACTGGTGGTTTTTAAACCATCTAGCCCCCACTCTTGGAAGCTTTGTGACTGCGGCTATGGATTCCTCCGAGACCCCACACGCATTGTATTTCCATAAAATCCAAGGGAGAATTGCATGGAAATTCCATCGTCGTGGCCCGACAAGTGAGACAAAAATGACCCCCATCCTACGTGAAGGAACACTTCCCTGCGCTGTGCGAATTTAGGGATGGCTAAGAGGTTAGCATAGGAGGATGGCTCATACCGTTTGGGCATCGTGACGGTGTGGAGAAGTGGATAGAGGAAAAATTTGACAAAGGTTGGTTGCAATTGGGCCAAGGAAGGGCACAATTAAGCAGAGGTCGAGGGCAATTAAGCAGGGGCCGAGCGTAATGTGGGCAGAGGGGAACAAAATGAGACAGAGGCTGAGCGCGTTTAAAATAGGGGTGAATTCAAATGAGCAGAGGGCGAGTGTGTGGAATAAATGGGATAAATAAATCGAGCGATCCCTCCATTTTTTAGTGCGCCTAGGGTGGAACGGTTGCATTCATGTGCGCACTAGTTGCCATGTGTGAGTGTCGATTTCGAATTTGAAGGCATGTTGTGGTAGGCGATTGTAATGATGAAGAGGTTAGATAAATGTCCAAGTCTTTGACTTGGACATTTGATCATGAAAATGTCTAAGTTTACATCATTTAATCTTAATTTCCATGAACTAATTCAAATAAATTCCATTGAT
Source organism: Picea sitchensis (assembly GCA_010110895.2). Taxonomy (NCBI): domain Eukaryota; kingdom Viridiplantae; phylum Streptophyta; class Pinopsida; order Pinales; family Pinaceae; genus Picea; species Picea sitchensis. The sequence continues at coordinate 33,875 of SNQJ01S0114003.1, read as the reverse complement.
TCCTGGTTTCCTGAAATTGTAAACAGTTACTGGTGTATATTTTCATATGGACTTCGTCTGACACTTCATACGACACCTCATACGGTAATCCATATGGTACCTCTGTGTGAAATGCATTTTTACCTTCTGTAATGGATAGCCTGCAGTCTTAGAATGATTTTGACAATCATAGTGAATAGGAGCAGAGGCAGAGTGTTCCATTATTATTTATTTTTCCACCATGCTTACTCAATCCACTCGCATAAGACGTGTAATCTCAATTCTGCAGTGAATAGTCTGTAACGAAAATAAACCAATAAAGTGGTCTGTTAAGGATAAGTGCAACTATTTATAGTACACATGGAATTAGCATTTCAAAAATAAAATGACTGTTGATGTAATAGCCTATATCATGAAAACAATACACATAAAATTTTACAAAGATTTACTTCTTGTAGGCAATGTTATCATTTTCCAACTCATGAAACCCCTCCCCCACACCTAAGTATTGTGACACCTCACAATAAAAAATACAAGAAACCAGTCAGTTCTCCCAATAGCCGAAGATTTACAGTTTGTTAAGTGTAAAGATAAATTTCACAGATTGGTCTAACGAGACGGTTAGAATATGGCCCCACCTATAGGATAAGAGATCCTATATATAGATAAGAAGAGGTAGGCGAGAGAGTTTCAATATAGTCTCAAAGTTAGTTCCCAATGGAAAATTTATGGAGTTCATTAACCTTAACTTAACCATACATACTTCATGTCATCTTTGTCTACAAGTAATTTCATACATCATGGCAAGTTTAAATTTTTATTTATTTTTTTGTCAGATTACCATCCTCGCCAGGTAGAATGCCCCGCTGCCAGCAAGCCTGTTTAGTACTCCGGTGGGTTTACCTAGTCATACCACATGCCAGTTCCCGCTGCCAGCAGACCTGTTCAGTATCCCAATGGGTTAGCCTCTTACACCCTCAGATATTGGCCCTCCATCTTGTAAGATTTTACTATAAGATTTCTTTATGCAAGAAGATGCGGGGACAACTCTGAAAACAACTTTTTTTTTTTTTCAATTGGGATGGTATTTATGTTAGAGGATGACTTTCCGTTATATATTCCTTAGTGATTGTCCTGATGTAAGGGGTACTTAAGAGGACGTAGTCTATCTAAAGATATGATATAATCAAGTATTTTTAGTGTGTAGTGGATGGTACTATTGGGAAAGAACATAAAGGTATCTTTAGGCTCAAATCACTTTCTTCCTTTTATGGATGTTTCCATGGCTAACCGCTAATCAAAAATCCTTGTTACTCTTTAATAAAGATAGTTTACTCACTTACTCAGGTTTCTTGGGAAAACTGTATGAGAGACCTCTAAGCTTGATGGTTACATTATCACTTCCTTATATAGTGGTGAAGGTTTTCAAGAGCAACTGCTTTTTAAAATGCCTTAAGAAAAAGAGAAGATGAAAATCTTTGCAAAAATATGGCTAACTACAACAAGTCATTATTTATTTGATACTTAGAAGACAACAAGGTTTAAATATAGCAATGTTTTGAAGAAAAATCCTTCTTTTATATTTCCTTGAAACTGTCTACTCCTGGTGAAATAAATACCTACAAAAATCTCTAGAATTGCTTATCAACAAAATTAAAAATTATTTACATATGTACAGTATAAAATTCAGAAAACATGCAAGAACAAGGGGGGACTTCCCCATCTACTAAGGCCAATGCCTTGTCAGTTGACATGACCTGTAGAAAATCTTCTTTGGAAATGGGCTTGTGATAAAATTTGAGTCGGTGTCCATTTACTACAAAGGAGACTTGTCCATCGTCAATTGTTTTGATTTTCACAGTTCCATTGTCATATACAGTGACTACCTCGTAAGGAGCCAACCACCGGGTGGTGAGTTTTCCTTTGAAGGTTTTAAATCGAGAATTAAATAACAAAGCCCAATCACGAGGTTGGAAGTGTTTCTTCTTAATAAACTTGTCATGCCATTTGATCCTCTAGTTTTGGACTAACATTGTTCGTTGGATGGCATTTTTCCTGATCTCATCCAACTCATTCAATTGTAGGGCTCGTTATTTCTGAGCCTCATCTAAGTTTAATCCCAATCTTGCGGCAATATGAAAGGTCTTCACTTGGAATTCTATTTGTAGGAGTACTTGTTTTCCGTACACTAGCTCATAAGGGGTATGTCCGGTGGTGTTTCTCCAGGTGGTCCAATATGCCCACAAAGCCTCTGGAAGCCTATCATCCAAATCCTGATGATGTAATTGAACAGTCTTGGTTAAGACAACTTCCAAAAATTTGTTTGTAGATTCTACCTAACCATTAGCTTATGGGTGGTATGGAGAATACTTACAGTGTTTAATCCCATATTTCTCTGTTAGCTCTCTCGTCAGCTTGGAAGTGAATTGAGTGCCTTGGTCTGTAAAAATTTCATGTGGGACACCAAAGCGGATAAATATGTCTTCATAGATGAATTCGACAATGAATTTTTCTGTATCCCTGAACATGGATTTTTCCTCTACCCACTTGGTGACATAATCTGTACAAACCAAAATATAGTTTTTCTTACGAGACATGGGTGAAATTGGTCCTACAAAGTCAAGGGCCCATTTTTCGAAAGGTTCTATCATAACTTGGGCACGCAAGGGCATTTTGTTAGCTGACGTAGGTCTTCCTATCCTTTGGAAACTATCACAACTCCTCACATACTTGGTAACATCTTTGAAAATGCTAGGCCAATAGTAATCTGAATGTAACACCTTATATGTTGTACGTTTGTCAAAAAAATGGCCACCACATGGTCCATCATGACAACTTCGTAGTATTTCTGGTACCTCATCCTCTCAGACACATCTATGAATAATCAAATCAGGACCTATACGAAAAAGGTCATGGCCAACCCAAGAGTAATTGGCACTTTGCGTGATAATTTTACGCTTTTCATGAGCTGACAAATGAGACGATAACTTCCTAGTAGCCAAATAGTTTTCCATATTTGCAAACCATGGGGTATTTACAGAAAGAGAAAAAATATGTTCTTCTCAGAAACTATCATCTACGGGAATATCATCATCCTCATTTTTTATTCGTGAAAGAAAATCAACTACCAAATTCTCCTTTCTAGGTCAGTCAAGCATGGTGATATTAAACTCTTGCAATAGTAGGAGCCACCTAGTCACTCGACCATTAGTTATGGGTTTATTCATGAGAAATCTAATGGCAAAATGATCTGTATGTACAAATACCTCGTAACCTGTGATGTAGTGACGAAACTTATTGATAGCATGAACTATAACCAAGAATTCCTTCTTGATAATTGTGTAGTTTAACTCGGCAGGGGACAAGTTCTTGCTCACAAAATAAATGGCATAGGATTGTTGGTCTTCTTTCTTCCCTAGTACTCCTCCTATTGCAGTGTTGGAGGCATCAGTAGATATGTGAAATGGGAGATTCCAATTAGGCCCTCTAAGAACTGATGCCATAGACAACTTAGCTTTAAAGGTTTCAAAGGCAGTTTGACATTGCTCATTATAAACAAAATTGACATCCTTTATTAACAATCCAAACATAGGTGCAACTATCTTTGTAAAATTTTCAATAAACCGCCAGTAATATCCGGTATGTCCAAGAAAGCTTCTCACCTCTTTCTGAGTTTTGGGGGGTGGAAGTCTAACAATGACCTCAATCTCTGCAGGATCGAATTTTGTCCCTTCAGATGAAACATGATGTCCTAGAACCACTCCTTTAGTTAACAAAATTTTACATTTTTCATGACTTAGAGACAGGTTCATTTCTTAGCATCTGATAAGGACTTTTTCTAAGTTATCTAAGGCTTCCTGGTAAGTATTTCTATATAAAGTGAATTCATCCATGTAAACCTCCACACAATCATGGATAAGATCCACAAATATCCCTAGTACTGCTCGTTGAAATGTGGCAGGAGCATTACACAATCCAAATGGTAAGACCCTATATAAATAGGTGCCCCAAGGATAAGTAAAGGTTGTCTTGTCTTGATCCTCAGGTGCTATGAGAATTTGATTGTACCCGCTATATCCATCTAAAAAGGAGAAATACTTCTTTCCAGACAGGGTATCCAAAACTTGATCAATGAAAGGAAGAGGAAAGTAATCCTTCAGAGTGACTTTGTTGAGCTCCCGGAAATCAACACAAATTCTCCATTTCCCGGTCACTTTCTTTGGAACCAGTATAAGCGGGGACACCCACTTACTATCAAAGATGGGATAAATAAATCCGACATTTAATAACTTCAGGAGACAAATCAGGAGACAGATCGTAGCCACCTACTGTACATTGGCCTCTTTCAGGAGACAGATCGTAGCCACCTATTGTACATTTTTTTGGCTTCGATCATTGGCCTCTTTAAGGAGACAGATCTTAGCTAATCATAGGTATTACATCTCCGAAACAAGAGCGTTATATTTACTCACTAAAGTTATTGAAATTTTTTTTTCCTGGAAAAAAGAATATGAATCAAATTATATTGAAAAATTATATTTTCAATATAGAAGAATTTTTCAAAAATATGGATGTCCAAAAATCTTATGGAAAGTATGAGTAGGAGAGTAGGGTCGAATAAAAACCAATGAATATGAGTAGGGTCCAAAAATCTTATTTAGTTGACCAATGACAAAGATGTCCAAAAATCTTATGGAAAGTATGAGTAGGAGAGTAGGGTCGAAGAAAAACCAATGAATATGAGTAGGGTCCAAAAATCTTATTTAGTTGCCCAATGACAAAGATGTCCAAAAATCTTATAGAGAGTATGAGTAGGAGAGTAGGGTCTATGACAAAGATGTCCAAAAATCTTATGGAGAGTATGAGTAGGAGAGTAGGGTCGAATAAAATCTGAGTGGAGGGTTCAAAACAACCATTAGTTGAGGGTTCAAAACCTTCATCTAGGGTTTTAATTAAACGATTGAGTGAAGGTCTATTGTAAACCCCCAAGCCAAAATTTGACAATGAATTGAAAACACAATGTCTAATAAATAGGGTTTGTTGAATCCATCGAGTATGTGTATACATTTGGCCATATTAACATTGCCTTGGGGTTAGATCTAGTTATTATTATTTTTTTAATTTAGAATGTTGGTAGCCTGTTTTATTTTTAATTTTTTATTATATTTTATTGTAGTAATTAAAATTTTAAAACTTTAAACATTTTGATATTTTTTTTGGACCATATATCCAGAAAAAAAAATGTTAATTTTTTTTTGAATTTAATAATGAATAGAAGATTGAATACATTCTAACAACATGAATGTGCTTATTGATATAGTTGAAAAAAAAGGAAGATTGAATACATTCTAACAACATGAATGTGCTTATTGATATAGTTGAAAAAAAAGACCAACATAAATATTGCATGTTTTAGTTTAATTGTCCACCAACAACATTTATGTTGTCATTTTCTTCAACCATGTACTAGTAAGAAGAAAATGTTTACAATTTTTTTTTAATTCCTTAATATTACATGGCTGAGTGAAAATGCTTCAACAACATTTAAGCAGTGGTTGAAAAAACCCATCAACATCAATGTTGGATGTAAATATTAGATGAAACATGAAGCTATCATAAAAGTGAAACCCATGAATATAGGTTGATTTTATTTTGGTAAGAATGTGAGGAAAAATTGGGAGTTTTTGAGAATATGGAGTATTTTTAAACTCTCTATGAAGGCCTTTTCAAAACTTTATTGAAGGTTAAATAAAACGCTTCGATCATGGATGTGCTAATCTATATATGATCCAATTATTGATAGAAGGTTTATTTTAAACCTAGAGCCAACTTTTGATGATGGATGGAGAGAATCCTATTGACCAATTAAAGCTTGTTCTTTTTTAATTTTTAAAAATTATTTGGACAAAATTCTATTAAAAAAGAGAGTAATTTACATCTCTCATGTAATTGGCTTACTACCTAGAAACTAGGCCAGCTGCAATATAGTCATTGTTTTTGAATCGCTTTCATAGTGTCTTTTTGATAGAGTCAATATCTAATTACAAAAATTTATAGAGATATAAAAGTTTGTTTTGTTATAGCCAATATCTAATTACAAAATTTATAGAGATATAAAGTTTGTTTTGTTATAGCCAATATTTAATTACAAAATTAATGAGATATAGAAGTTTGTTCTATCAAAATTGTAAGGGAGAAGTTTGTTAGTCTAGCTTAGCAAAATTACTATAAAAACCAAAAACTGAAAATGAAAATATTAAAAATAAATAGGAAAGAGGCCAAAAACCTTATAAATCGTATTTTATATTTGATTTACTTGCAAAAAATAAAGTTATATTAATTATTGATCAGTGATCACACTTCATAATGACTAAAAGAGGTAATAAGGAATGTGTTAAAGGGAATCTTGAAGATGGGATTGTCTTAGAAAAGGAATATTTCATACATATGGTAAGATTGCTTAAGTGTTAATTTTTGATGATTTAATAATGCTAAGAGAATCTCATATGATATTAAAATTATAAATATTGTACTTGAAATTTTTTCACTTTCTACAATTAATTTAAGTACTTTAAATCATATATTAATTTAATAAATAAAATTGCTTAAACGTTAACTGTTTGATGATTTAATAATGTTAAGAGAATCTGATATGATATTAAAGTTATAAATATTGTATTTGAAAATTTCTCTTTCTACAATTAGTTTAAGTGCTTTAAATCATATATTAATAAATTAATGTTGATTATTAACCGACTTGAATGTTGCATTAATATTTATCAAATAGTTTGTCAAATAAATCTCGTTTTAAAATTTAAAGTTATAAATATTGTATTTGAAAATTTCTCACTTTCTACAAATAACTTTAAATCATATATCAATTTAATAATGTTGATTATTAGCAGACTTGAATGTTGCATTAATATCTATCAAATAGTTTGTCAAATAGATCTTGTTGTAAAATTTAGATGTGAGGTCAACACTACCGAGAACATCGACAAGTTAAAAAAGAGAATGACACGTATCAAAATTGTAAAACGGAAAAGAACCCATTTTCCCATGTTATGTGTCAAAATTGAAAGAGGGAAAAAAATATAAAAAGTTAAATAATGACTTTCCATTTATGTAATTTTCATATATAAATAATTATAAGGAAGGGTCATGAATTATTTTTATAAATTGAATCATTAGCTTGGGTGTGGAGTAAATATGGAGATGTGCTCTTCGGAAAAGACTTTACAGGGTTAACTTTATTGGGTATTGGGTGTTGTATTTTTTTTATGTGGTTTAAATAAATTTGTTAATTTTCAGTAAAGATATTTTTAGTGGAAGTCAAATATTTAATTTGCAAGTTATTTGTATTTTTATTTATATTTAAACGAATTAATAATTGTTATTTATAATGAAAATTGGAAAACAATTTTTATGTTGATTAGAAAAAATTATTAAAAGTAGATGGACAACTTATTAAAATATGATGTAAAAAGATGAAATATAAAAAATCAATTTTTTTTAATGCACAGATCTCTCTTTATATTTGTACATCATATAATTGGTTTTCTAAATAAATGTATCAATAAAAATCTACATCATAAATAAATGACCTATATATTTTAAAATTATGATATATACAAATAAAATTAAAAAAAAAAATACTCAAACAATACTTCTCCTCACTCCTTATATATATATATATATATATATATATATATATATATGGACAATAAATATATAAATCATATTAATGGGAAAATGGGTGTGTTTTGGTTTAGGGAGCCTGAACCACTAGGTTCCTTAACCCAAAGTTAAAGTAGTCAATTCGACCAATATGTAGAGGAAAAGAGGCATTGCAACCATTTTTTTTTTTTTAAATTTAGAGAAATGTGCACGTGTTAATGATTATAGTCCTTGTTTAATTATAGTCCTTGTTCATAAGGCATATTCATACAAATATTACTTATTAATAATAGGTGGTTGTTGTGCACATGCCATATTCTATGTGTATATTATTTGTATGTCTGCAAGTTGCACATATTTAATATATGGTTTTATGTTAACATCTATGTATGTTACATTGTTTTGTGGAACTATTAAACTTTTATTTTTACAAATTTTTAAGATGTTTAATTAATGAAGTTATTTTTATATAATCCTACATATTATACTTAATAGTCATAATACCATAAATTAGTTGGTTATTAACCAAAATAATGATAATTGTGGCAACAAATGAAAATAGGTTAGTACTTCAAATATTATGTATCTATTAAACAATGGTGGAACATCCACATTTAAATTTTTGAATAGAAATGACGATATCCAATGTCTTCGACCATCAATTTCTTGATTTTTAAAGGAGTAAATTAAAAAGTGAACAAAATTTACCATTTTTTGTTGAAAATTTTCACGAAAACAAATAGTAATTTTTCCATAAGTAATAATGTTGATTGATGGGAATTTTGACCATGAAAATTTACTGTTCCTTGTTTTAGCTCTTTTTAAGAAGATCAAAATAGTCAAAATTTTTAAAAATGAGTGGATTGAGGCATAAATTTGTCTTTGAGAAAAAAATATTATTCTAAAATTCTTTTCTTTGCAAGTTTATTTTCTTAGATCTCATATTTATTATTAGTAGGTTATTGCTCAAATTAATGATATAATTGAAATATGAAAATGAAAAACTAAGAAAATTAGCACAACACCCATACAAATGAACACAAGATGTACTTGGGGAAACCCAATGTGAGAGAGAACTCAACTACAAGGAGAGGCATGTGATTTGCTATCTTTTCTTTAGTTATGAAAATTCAAATACAAATAAAGAGGTTGATCCAAGTGGATATTGGTTGTCACCCACCTGTTCCAAATTCCAACTGGCTCATCTTGACAATTTTCAGTTCAACATGTTTCTCTGTAATGGGGACATTTCTTTGTAATTGTGGGTTTTGTACNCAAATACAAATAAAGAGGTTGATCCAAGTGGATATTGGTTGTCACCCACCTGTTCCAAATTCCAACTGGCTCATCTTGACAATTTTCAGTTCAACATGTTTCTCTGTAATGGGGACATTTCTTTGTAATTGTGGGTTTTGTACTTTCAGAACTATCCTGAAGCCCTACACGACATCCAGGTGGATAATGGTGGCCGCCCACCTATTCCAAGTGACTTATTTTGGAAGTTTTCATGTCATTACATCTTTCTGCACTAACATGAAAACTTCCAAAATAAACCAGTTGGAATAGGTGGGCGGCCACCATTATCCACCTCGATGTTGTGTAGGGCTTCAGGACAACCCCAAAAGTACATAACTGACAATTACAAAAAAATGTCCCCATTACAGATATACATGTTGAACTGAAAATTGTCAAGATGAGCCAATTGGAATTTGGAATGGTGGGTGGCCACCAATATCCACCTGGATCAAAGGCACTCACTATGGAGTTGTCTCTGATACTGTGGCCTGAATGGCCGCTACCAAATCATCTTCCTCCTATGTTATGCTCTTAAATCCCACTCCTAGATGATTTGCTAAATTATGGAGCAAATACAATGCTAAAAGAATGGAACTCCTTATCCTCTTAGTGGCCTTGTATCTAACATAGCCTAATAGCTGCCATGATTAGTTTTTTTTTTCATGCCTTAACCCTCAATTATTGATAAGGTTTTGGACCTTATAGAATTTTATTGAAAGTCCCATGTGACTAGTTTGTATATGAGCTCCGATTGATTTGATTTTCACAGTGTTGGAAAGTTTTTAGTGTGTAGGAAAACATCAAGGGGTTGGTATCTATGCTCACAAAATTTTGACCCTAAAATGTGTTGTTCGATGCCTCAAAATGACTTTTCAAGGTTTTGGACTTCAATTCTCCAAAATGAGACTTGATACTAAAATGAACCTTGCAAACCAATTCCTCTTATTATTTCACCCATAAAATACCAAGATAAATGCAAAGTTATACATTAATCCAATTCAAACAATTCATGAATAATTACTAGTTATAATTTTTTAAAATTAACTTAGCACAAACTTATAAATGCTAAATAGCTATATATATCTTAACCATGTGGAAAGTGTAAATTAATTACATGTGTATATACCATCATTTACAATGCAAAATAATTAATGCTATATAGGTTATTATCAAGTTGGAATTTGAACTCAATTCCATTAGTTGGATTTGAAATTTAGATCACAATGGTTAACCCTATTAATCATTTTATCAAAAATTGTTGATGGATATCTTATTAATCATTTTATCAAAGATTGTTGATGGATATCCTATAATTTTTATGATATTTGGTTAACAAATTACCTTGTAACGAGTAATTGTCTATCAAATGCCATCTATGGTTGGCATATACATCTTTAAAAAAATACTACATACACTATAGTATATATACTGGATATACACCTTTAAATTTAAAATGTTTTAAATCCAAATTATGATGACATATACATCTTTAAAAAATACTACATACACTATAGTATATATATACTAGTTTAAATTTAAAATGTTTTAAATCCAAATTATATGCACTTTTAAATTTAAAGCATTTCTAATCCAATAATATATGTTCCAAACCCATATAACATTAATGGACATATGTTCCAAACCTATATAACATTAATGGACATATGTTCCAAACTTATATAACATTAATTATTTTATTACTATACACAGAATGATTGATTGACTTTACTATCTACCTATCGTCTGAACACTTAAAAATAATGAAATGCATTGTATTATGAAGACGCTGGTCCCTCTGAGCAAAAGAGAAGCGTGTGTGAGTTGGATCCCACTTTCTTTCAAGAAAAACTACGGGATGACAACCATGCAAATGTCTGTCTCCATGCAACTTTAACACAAAATAACAGAAATCTTACTGCCACGTCACATCAAAAATTACATCATTACTATTATTAAAGAGGAAAAGATCATAATAATTGTGGAGGCGGAATTGCACACGCGCCAATTTTAAAGATTCGTGGTTCCCACGACGAGGTTATCCGCAAATCCACAAGTTTCGGTACCTCTTCTCTTTTCGTTTCGACGTTAAATCCCTCGTCTGGATTTGACAGCCCCAATAAAGTCTATCCGACTATAGCTTACAGGCAGTATCTTCCAAGTCTCTCAGAGTGTTTGATAACTTTCTCTGAATTCAAAATATGGGGAGTTGCGTTTCTTCAAACGCCACTTCTTCTGTGCCAGAAGCTATTGCAAAACTCATATTGATGGACGGGAGCATCCAGGAGTTCTCTGAAGAGCTGAGAAGCCGAGAGACTCTGCGAGAATATCCGGGCCACTTTTTATTTTTTTCTATGAATATGGTTTTAAAGAAAGTTGAAGTGTTATAAAGGTGTTCACTAGATTTGTACTAATAATCATATAAGTACTAAACCCTACAATGACTAAGTACTTAAAACTATAGAACTAAAGACTATAACACTATAGATTACAATTATTTCTATAGCAATTTTTAAGTCTATAAAATATATATGAATTGACATAGTAATATTGGATTATGTGATGGGCTTGCAAAAAAAATTAATTTTGACGGCCTATTTTTTCCATATTAAAAAAGAAAATGCACACATAATAAGATTCATTGTTAGTATCATCTTAATAAAATGTTTTTCGAGCATAGAAACAAAATTCTAAAGAATTACAAGTAATCACTTACTCTCTTAAGGTTCAATAGACCAATTTGGTCTTAGTGGACGTTAATCATCATCATCATCATAAATATATGATATTATTATTATTTCTCAAAACATACAAAATAATATTCCTATTACCTTTAAATCAATATACAATATACAAATATATTCTTGGAGTTAGATCCAATTAATTCTAAATCCAAACAGAGAAATTGAGAGAATATTTGAACAATCTCCAACTAGTTCTAACAAACCTAAACCAAATAGTAATCATGGCTTTTTGCCATTATTCTCCAACACTCCCACTTAATGGAGAAATGTGATTTTTACAATACACAATAATAATAAACACTCACAATCTGTCTCACATGATTTTCATCAACACTTACATCGACCTCTGAACTTCATAGACACCACTCTTTTTCTCCCATCATCTTTGAGCTACCAATTCATCAATCATAGATACAATTGCTTCATATCATTAATAACATATTTGTAGGATCAACAATTCATGACTACCCCAAAGAATAGTCTAGATATTGAGTCATCTATTGATTTACTTCCATCTGTGAAATAGACAACGAACTATGTATTTGACAGTTATATAGGTACAAGCAATCTAACTACTGAATGTACTCAGTAATTGACCATACAAAACGACCTTTTCACATACAAAATCTCACAAACACACATAGAAAACTTGTAATTGTTGTTCTTGAAACCTCAAGCACAACAAGATCCACCAACATATAATAGACCCTAATCATAATCAAACTAGTGAAATGTTCTTGTGCCCCCAAAAATGTCAAGAACCACTAATTTAAATTATTATACTCTATTCTTATAAATGATTCTTCATCAATACATTTCACAAATATATTACAAATAATTAAGGCAAAACCTTCTCA
>SNQJ01S0114002.1:0-28299 GCA_010110895.2 Picea sitchensis | reverse complement strand
CAAGAAGATGGTTACAATGAGGCTCTGAAGGCCTTTTTACAATAAGAAGGAATTTCAAAAACCCTAGACATCCAAAAACCTAACCCTAGGAGATGAAGCGCCAAAAGTCATGTGGGCCCTGTTTGGGTAAGTTAGTACATCAACTTCCCGAGGTCGTAACTTTTGCATACGATCTCCGTTTTAGGCTTGTGATACCCCGTTGGAAAGGTGTATTTGCGGAGATTCATTTTTGGGGCTCAATAATTCCTTTAGATATCATTGAGGAGATCAATCCCGAAAAACATTCATTTAGGCCCTCAAAATGGCCCTGGAAGTTAAAATTGCTAAAAATAGTAAATTACCAAAATTGTCAGAAAACTGTTTTGAGCCAGTTGGAAAAGGTGGGTGGCCACTAATATCCATCTAGATCAATCCTCCCTCCTTAGGAAGCTATGTTCTCCATTGCGTTGAGGTCCCCCACCAGGTGAGGAAATTTCTACTGAATTTGGCCCCGGGTGAGCCACTTGCCTTGGTGCAGGAGCTGCCCTGCTTTGACAACTCGATAAAGTTGGATCCTTTGTTGTCGAGTGCCCTTGATATGTCTGTCCACAATATGATCATTGGATGCCTATTGTAGGCAGTCAGGGTTGAGCTCGGTTGGTGTCAGTTGTTCTGCTACTTCTGAGGTGTCCAATAATGGTGGGAAATAAGGGTGAAGGAGATCCACGTTGAACACTAGGTGCAGACCAAGGAAAGGAGGAATGTTGAGCTCAAAAGAATTATCCCCCACATCCTTGGTGATAGTGTACGGACCATAACAGAGTGGGTGAAGCTTCTGATGGCATCCTGTAAGGTGTTCTTTCTGCAAGTGCAACCAAACTTTGTCACCCACCTGAAACTTATGCGGCACCCGATGTTGATCATGGCGTTGTTTCTACTTGTCATTGGACTTCTATAGGATATCCTGAACCTGTTGACAGATGTGCTAGATCCACTCAATGAACCGGGTGGCTTTGTCATCTTTAGTTGGAGTAGGAGATGAGTCGGTTGAGGTGACCACAAGGGGAATTGCAACATCTATGGGTCCCAGTGGTTGGAATCCCAACCCCACTTGAAAGGGGTTATGGTCAGTTGAGCTATGCATGGCTCGGTTGTATCTATGTTGGACATAGGGAAGGCTCTCATCCCATGTGTGAGGGTGCTTTGAATTATGCATGTGAAGGATATGCACAATCATTCGATTTACAACCTCGGTTTGGCCATCTATCTGGGGATAAAAGGTCGTGGATTTGGTGAGATTGGTGTCCAGCAGTGACCAGAGGCTCGACCAAAATGTGCTGAGAAATTAACTATCTCGATCTGAGACAATGGTTTGTGGGATTCCAAAATGTACCCAGACTCGTTCAAAGAAGATCTTGGCAGTGGCCTCTGTTGTGATGCTCTTCTTGCAGGCAACCAGAATCGCCATCTTAGAAAAGCGATCAACAACCAAAAAAACACAGTCATTTCCGTGCTTGGTGGATGGGAGGCCCGACATGTAGTCCATTCAAGTGGATTCCCATGGCCTGTCAGGAGTAGGAAGAGGTGTGACGACTACTCACATTCGCAAGAAGATGGTTACAATGAGGCTCTGAAGGCCTTTTTACAATAAGCAGGAATGCCAAAAACCCTAGACACCCAAAAACCTAACCCTAGGAGATGAAGTTCCAAAAGTCATGTGGGCTCCATTTGGGTAAGTTAGTACATCAACTTCCCGGGTTTGTAACTTTTGCATACAATCTCAGTTTTAGGCGTGTGATAGCTATTTTAAAGGTATCATCGAGGAGATTCAGTTTGGGGGCTCAATTATTCCTTCGGCTATCATTGAGGAGCTCGATCCCAAAAAAACTTCATTTAGGCCCTCAAAATGGCCCTGGAAGTTAAAACTGCTAAAAATAGTAAATTGCCAAAATTGTCAGAAAATTGTTTTGAGCCAGTTGGAAAAGGTGGGTGGCCACCGATATCCATCTGGATCAAAGTAGGAGATGTTTGATTCTGCAGGAATTTCAGGTGAATACCTTGGGGTTTGAACACCTTAAGGACATGTATTGTGACGATACAGATTTCAAGGAAGTATACGAAGCATGTGCGAACCTTATGCTAAGAGACAGAAGCCAGTGGACATAATACATGATCTAGGAGGGATTTGTTCAAGGGAAATTAGTTGTGCATGCCAAGATGATCAATGAGGGATAACCTCTTGAAAGAAAAACATAGTGGAGGATTGGTTGGACATTTCGGCCATGATAAAACGTTTGCACAATTGGGCAATCCATACTATTGGCCAGGTATGAGAACAAAAGTGATAAATTTTGTGAACAGATGTAGAATCTGCTAGCATGCAAAAGGAAAAAGATAGAACACTGGATTGTATCAACCATTGCCAATACCAGAGAGGCCTTAGGATGCAATAAGCATGGATTTTGTGTTGGGACTACCAAGGACGCACAGAGGATTCAATTCCATATTTATGGTGGTGGATAGATTTTCAAAGATGGAAAATTTTATCCCCAGAAGACCAGTGATGCAACACATGTTGCAAATCTGTTTTTCAAGGAAGTTGTAAGACTTCATGGCCTACCCAGAAGCATTGTCTTGGACAGAGACACAAAATTTGTTGGTCACTTTTGGAGAACACTGTGGAAGAATTTGGAGATGGATTTGTCCTTCAACTCATCTTATCATCCTCATATATATGGAAATACTGAGGTGGTGAACAGAAGTTTGGGAAACTTATTGAGGAGTCTGGTCACTGAGAACCATAACCAATGGGATTAGATTCTTCCACAAGCATAATTTGCAAACAATGACTCATCAAACATGAGCACTAGAAATATCCCATTCCAAATATTGTATGGAATGCAACCCAGGGGAGTATCTAACTTGAGAGACTTGGAACAGAGTGAGATCAGGAGCGTTGGAGCAGAAGATTTTGCTGAAACAATGCAGAGGATCCATAGCCAGATCAGAGGGTAGTTGTAGAGTTCTAACCAGGAGTACAAGCACAGAGTTGATCAATATCACAAAGAACTTCAATTTGAAGTAGGAGATCAAGTTCTAGCACATCTCAGGAAATAAAGGTTCCCTAGGGGAACATATAACAAGTTAAAAATGAAGAAGATAGGGCCATGTAAGATCTTGAGGAAGTTTGATGCAAACGCCTATGAGATTGAGATGCCAGATAATGTGGGCATATCACCCATATTCAATATTTCAGACTTGTATCCTTACAGGAAAAATGACACCGAGGGACCAGAAGATCAAGAGAAGATTCAATGGGAGAAACAAATGCCCATAGAATAAAAACCACAAATGGAGAAGATTGTTGATCAAAGGATTGGAAAGATGACCAGGAGGAAGACCTATTTTGAATATCTGATCAAATGGAAGGGACACCCAATAGAATATTTCAGTTGGGAAAATGAATTTGTTATCCAGGAGCATGGAAAGTCAGTGCAGGAGCTCATGGACAGGAGTCCATGAATTTCTGTCAAGGAGAGTATGATGCAAGAGCATCATTATCACTCGTGTGGACAAAGACCCATCAGTGTCTAGGAATATATATGAGAGCTCAACGTTGGCAGTTGTAGTAGATATTTTGAAGCATGCCTTAACTCAGCGCCGAAATAAATCTTTGGGGCACGCTTGAAAACAAGCTGGGAAAATTGGAGGCACACTTGGACGATTACAAGCGAAATGGGAGAATCCACTATGGCTTTGGAATGCGACTGGTTGAGATAGTCATTAGGGCAAGTTTTAGAGTATACAAGTAGTCAGGGGGGGAACCCTAAGAGCCCTCTGATAAATAGAGGTTTTGTACACCCAAATGAGGCTTTATTTTTTGGGGTAGTTGGTTGCAGGGTATATGTTAGCTACAAGAGAGTAAGAATTTATTTTTTTGTCGTTGTTATTCATTTTTCACAGTTGTAACCATTTTCATTTTGGAATAGAACAGAGGAAAATTTATCTAATGCATGGTGTGAACATTGTTTGCAATTCTCTGTATTGTGTTTTAATGAATGAACGAATCTCATTTTGAGTAGATGGAATTGTGAATGTTAGGATAAGTTTTAGTTGTTTCTCTTCTGTGGAAGTAGTGCAAGGTGTGCACACAAAACACAAGGAGTGCGTTGACAGAATCTATTTCGGTTCCAAAGCTCAGAAGAGATAACATAAAATTTTCCCCTTTGTAAGGAGTGCAAAGAGACTGGTGTAAGGAGTGCAGAGTCATCTGCAAGAACCCAAAACCTTATGTAAATATCTGGTGCAAGGAGTGCACATATCTGAGATTCAACTAAGTTTCTAAGAGTCAGGAAAGGAGGACGCCAGGAGGGCGAGAGGAATTATCTTCGAGGAAATCCTTAAAATATCTGAGTTATTGAAATCCCCAGAATGAAAGGAGTGCGCGGGGAAATCAAAGTCTTCACAAGACCAAGCTCAGGAGGAATAACACTTTCATAAGTGTTGATGAGATCCAAGAAATAGACTCGGAGGAAGGACAAATTTCGAAGCCTTTGAATCCTTTGAAAATATTCTAATTATGAAGAAAGCGTAAGTGAAAGAGGAAGGATCTCATTCATTCACTCTGAGTTCTAGAGAATCGTAACCATCCATCAGGAAGGACGTGTGGCGAATGATCAGTGTTTCACTGACTCACATTGTGGAGGAGTCAAAGGGAAGAACACTAAGAATTCACAAAGCCTGAATCCACATCTTGATCTGAGTCGTTGGATCCAAGAGAGATCTAGATCGTTGATTGTCTAGGGTGAAATACTAGCATTTTAGGGATCGGAGGATCGGAGGTGAAAAGTCTTTCGACTTCGCGAAACATGAAGTCCCAAAATCATCGTGGTCGTCAGTTTTGAAGAGAGACCTGGACTGTTGATCCAGTTCCATTGCGATTTCAACTATCAAGAGAATAGAGGCAAAGGAACTCTAAAGTCATGAAACGTGAAACGTCGATTTGATCACAGTCGTCGATCAAGAGATGATCTGGACCGTAGATATCGGGTCATCACAATTTCGACTATCGAAGGAACGAGGGTAGCATCACTCCCCGAGTCACGAAACGCGAAGTCGCGATGCACATTTTACTCAAGAACATGGTCACCGTCAATGGTCACAAGGAAGAAAGGGTTTAGCAAAGAGGAGCTAACACTCGTTTGGCATTGAGGTTCGAACAATGCTTGGGAGAGAAGCCACGGGCCTCAAACGACCTACGTATTTGGAGAAAGGACATGTGTAAGGGGTTTGGGGTCTATTAGAGACCCGGAGAGTCAATCAAACTCAGTATCTTGATCGATCCTAAACTGGGAGGTCGTGCAGCCCTTAGGAGAGAAGGGGGGTTTGCATCACGAATGCATATGCACTCTTTGTGAACGCATATGCACTCCCTGCATACATAATCTTCACGCTACCTCTTCTGAGCTTCGAGTCAAGACAGACTCGTTCACACACACCTTGTGGACACTATGCACACCTTGCACTCACTCAAAGAAGGGAAACAATTTAAACTTATTCAATCTTCACGGATTCATACATCTCTCCATGTAAATGCATGCATAGATACAAGAACAAGAAATAACTAGAATTGAAAATAAAACAGAAATTCTACCATTCACTCATTTAGATAGACGCATCAACACTACACATTTAGGACAATACTCCTTTTTTATATTCATTCAACTAAAAATTGCATACATTCATACACTGCTTCTCGGTAACTCTCAGCTCTTTGCTACAATGGAAACCTATACAATAGATTCAACAGCCTAACAACTATCCTCTATCAGCAGCCTTCTCTTGGAAAAAATATAAATCTTTTTACAAGAGGTTCTCTTCGATCCTTTTCCTCCAACTACTCTATGCTATCCTATTGAAATAAAATCTTTCATCTACTAACATTTATTACAATAAATATTCAAGTCAGACAAATAAGAGCGAAATCTCCATATCTTTACTGCAATCTTCGACATTAAATAAAAATACATTCCCTCATCAATATTTTGAGATGACTCGGCCTCCAAGCATTGAAGATGTTCATAAATCAAAATATTCCTCGGATATTACATTAATACACCAACTTTGGAATTCAACATATTTCAAAATAAGTGCTAGTGCACCCAGCTGTCCTCCAAACGCGCTTTGTTGGTGATGTTCCTGCATCAAGTGACATACAATATGGAGAGGTGAATACAAGTCGGTCCCGCATACTCCTCCATCCAAATGGACCAAGCAGGTAAGTGCCAAGTGTGACACATGGTAAGGCAGAGATGGCATGTCACCTCTTCAATGGGTTATGTGTGTCACATGTTAATGGACATGTAGGGTCTATGAGACGTATGATTCCAAGTGACATGCAGCATGTCAGTCGTGGGTCTGCATCACCCTGGATGATGTCATTGTGCCACGTCACTCCAGAATGATAGCCTTCCAAGCCCTTCAATATCATGGTCAAGGTGTGTCCATGTAACCCCTAGATCAATGGCCTTAGTTACTTTGTAACTTTGATGTTCAGGGAATCCATGGTGTGACTTCTTCCTTACTCCTGAAGTGGTCAACGTTGGGCTGACCATGGTCTATATCTAATAGTCAGGGGAGATCCAAAAGGGTCCCTAGATCTATGGTCCTCATTACTTCACAGCTCTGACCTTCGGGAGTTTCGGCATCATGGCCACTCTGCGCTCCCGAAGCAGGACTCTGCCAAGGTATCATACGTGGGTCCCTCCACTGTTTGATCACACAGTTAAGAGGGGTTCCTTAAGGACTCCCGAGATCCACGGCTCTCATCACTTTGTGACTTCGACGTTCAGGGAGTTTTATGCTACCTCATCTATGTTCTCCCGGAGTGGGACTTCGACGAAGTTACCTCGGCGTGGATCCAATGGCCAAAGGGGCTCTCAAATACCCTCAAATCATTGGCTCGCATTACTTCACGATGGGAAAATGGATCAAGGTTTATCGATGGGGGAGGTCTATCTACCACAACTAGGGAATTCGTCAGGCATTGGTTAACCTTGTGGGTAACCATAACCATCAGTTTCCTTCGGCTAGTTTATAAATGGTAGGGTCAAAACACTTCAGAGTTCTGAACTCCTGGGGTTCCAAATATAGAAAGGCTTAGCTCCTTTTGGGCCTAGCATAGGGTTCCCAGACCTTGGTCACATTGGTTCTTTGAAAACTCTTGTGGACTAAACGCTAATTTATTTAGTCGTAAATGGGTTAAGGACATGGGCATGAGTCCTCGATCACATAGTGAAGAGTCTGAAGGACACTCCCTCCTTCCATGGGGTTTGAACTGGAATTCCTGCGAAGGTAGATTCTAGATACTGGAAGGACTTAAACATTTATGTAAATCGTATCCTAACCCTCTTGCAAGCTTACGTCGCACAACTCTCTAACTGCTAAACTAAGGCAAGTAGACGACCATTCAAAAGCATGAGTTCACAGATAGATAATACATATATCTACCTTAATAATTCAATACATAACTCATTCATAGACATATAAGTATATTCAATCATCATTTCCATTTCAATACACAGAGTATGAAGATAGTTATCAGAAACTAAAATCATGAAGTGACTTCTAAAAGGGGTGCATGTTTCCACCCAACCATAGGAACAACCACTCCTAACGGATTTACCCTCGAGCTAGACCATGATTCTCTGAGAGAGAATTTTTCTTCTTGCTCAATGATAGTCAAGGATGGAGGTTACTCTCCTCCTCCTACAGGATCTTGGCCACCATTTTTCTCTATACCATGAAAGGAGGTATGCACAAGTACTTCCATAGTCACTCATTAGCCTCGTTTATCATCTTGTAATGAAAACCATGCCAATAGCTTCTTGCACCCATAATGATCTTATTTCCCAAGTCTTCCTTGAACCAAAGAGTTGTAACCTCTATTATCGAGATTGGTCTTTCGACTCTGCTCTCTCTACAGATATGCTTGCTCTCTCTCTCTCTTTCCTCTACCCATGAATTACCTATTTTCTTGCCTTCCTTAGAAAGTTTGCGTGGGTCTGAATCCCTGGCTCATGGTTAGGTCTGAAAGGATTGCAGATGGGTACTCTACCCCATCTTCTCGTTAACTCTTGAGGAGGACTCTTCTAGCTACCACTCTGACTAATTATTTATTTATGGGCCAAAGAACTATTCTTGGTCTGAGCCATTAATTCTAGTAAGGTATTGGTTTGGTGGGGGCGTCATCTCAACCATTTTTGGTTCCCCTCACCATCTCTCTCATAGAATCCACAATATATCTTGGAAAACCCCCCTTTTAGAAATTATGCAACACTTATCCATTTTCTATTAATAACAGAAAATACATACATTGACCTTTTATAACAAAAGGTTCATCAAATCAAACATTCATACATATCTAGTCTACCATAATACATTGGCTAGTTATAGTTATGTTTAAAAACTAGGGGAAACATGGGTATTACAGTAGGGGTTATGTAGGTGGGATTAAATGTTGTAGGATTAAACCACAATCCAAACCTAATTGTGAGAAGGAAATACTACACTAGCTAATTTCAAAAGAGAGAGAGGAGAGAGAAAAATAGAATCAATCTTCACACATAAGAGACTAAGAAACCAACTCTAATCAAAATGTATCAATCCTTGATAATGAGTACAATATATAGGATTCTCCACATGAGGAGTAATGAGCACTAGGTTGGGATTTCCATGTGCATGCTCAAGTAAAAAAGTAACTTCTCCCAATAACAACAATTAACTAAAGTCAAAAGTTTCTAATAATAAGAAAAGGTCAAAAATATAGGTGTGAACTTAGTGAAAACTCTACATGAAGTCAACGTGTATTCCATAATAGAAAAAATATCCTAGAATAAGACTAGAGTCCAAGAATGGAACTAAAGTCCTAATTGAATGAGAATTTGCTAATTATGGAAAGTCACTAAATAAGTGAAGTGAGTTAACTCCATGTATTATATGGGTAATGCACACTTCCCTACGAAGATAATATTCTTAATAAAGTGCACTCTATAGCCATGAAAAGGGAAATATCTCCTTAAATTAAGGAAATAGGAATTATCTCCTAAAAAATAGGAATTTGCCTAATGGTGGCTAAAAGACGGGAATTGGTCTGATGGTAACTAAAAAATAGGAATTTGTATAATGGTGATTTATGAGCCCATGTTTTTGGAAACTCGTGGTATTTTCCCATGGTATTAAATAAAGAAATCAACCAACTAAAAATAGACCTGCTATAAATAGACATGTTACAAATAGCAGTCCTCCTAAATAGTAGGGAAAATGGAAAAAATGAGTATGTCACTAAGTATGTAGTTAAACATGTACCCCAACAAAGGCAAGTATATATAAGTAATGATTAGTAGGGTAGGACAAATTTAAGTAATCCATGGGAAAGGACAGGTTTGTACTTCCCAATATTTGGAAGATTCGGCCAAGTTGGAGCAATAATTGTTGACATGCATGCTACAGGATAGGACAGTTGGCTCCCCAAAAGTGGCCAAGCGGACACATAGGTGAATGAAACAACATACGAGTAGGAATATTTTACGATGAAATATCAATATGGTATAGGGAATGGGAACACTAGTAGTAGAAGGTACAACTAGAATATGAGCATCACAATGGACTAGAAATCAAATGCACAGTCTGGTAATGGGACACACATGAGAACTGACCCACATGGTTATTTATACTTACCATTACCCTGCTACTAATCACTTTTGTTGAGGATTATACTACATGGTCCACATATCTTAGAGAGAAAATCAAAGTTCGATCCAAGTCAGAGAGTCAAACCCATTTCCTGTTGAGTGAAAAATAAAGGCAGGGATGATAGGATATAGTGGTATTGGAGATTCATCTTACCCAAGGATTCCCCTGAGCAATGGCTACCTACAACCAGTAGAAGAAACACTCTAATCAAGGACTATTGAAGATATTCCACTAGGCTGACTCAAGTGTTATAAAAAAATTCATTACCAATCTAATGATGAGGTAACGTTGTTGGCCTAAGGATGAGCCAACTAGTAGTTTTGGGGGCCTATTGGCACCCTAATGTTTTGGAAATATTTCATCCACACCACAAATATGCACTGTGCACATGCCATGAGTTTTCACTATGTGGTGTTATATTCAACACCTGCACCAAATAGTGTTCTACTACATGCAAGGGCTTGTATGTTTTGCATGCATGCCAAATCCTTGAATATTTTTAGTAATGATTGTAATTGTTTTTGTAACAACTCGACTAGTCATAGTCGAGGTTGTGGGTGAGATAGAAAGTTTGTTATGATTTCCATGCTCTGATAGAGATAAAAGGATAAAAGGAATGCATGCAGATATGTAAGGGTTGGGGTTTTAGTTTAACTATTTTTTCATTGTTATGATTAGCTTCTATGAGTTAAGGTTTTAGTTAAGAATTTGTTCAGTTCTTATTATTCTCTACTTCACTAGTTTCATAGGAATTTTTATGTGAATATGAGAGAGAAAGTAGATTGAGATCTGAGAATATTGTTGGTCTATGTTTCACTCTGAGTGCACTTTGAGCGGGCTACGACCCTTTGTGTATTAAAATGTAACTGAATGAATTTGAGATTTATGAATGAAGCATGAAGCACCTTTGTCTCTGGATATTGTGGATTCTAGTATGAATGTATGAATGCTAAGTATTATTATACATAGAACTCATATGGATATTATGAATGAATGTGAAATGATTACATGGTTCTGAGTTGGATGTATCCTATCTATACTATTCCTTTATGATTTTCGAAAACCTTCAGTATATGTGATTCTCATGGAATCTCGGGTGAGACCTTCTTTAGTCCTTTAATATTTAATATGTTGATGCCTATGAGGTATTTTTTGGGAAATCCTTTCAAACCCTGGGTATGAAACCATGAGCCAACATTACCCTAAATCTTGACTAGTTTAAAAATATTAGTTTGCAAAGTTAAAATAGGTTAATAGGACATAAGGAAACAAATTCATCGATCTAAGCCATCATTGCCTAAAAATTAGCAAGTTGTCTCCCCTACATTCTTGGAACTAGGAAGAATTTGATTTGGAATTCACTTGTTATCATTCATGCATGGAAAATTAAAATTAGGGGGGAGAGGGTATTGGAAAAATAATAAGAAAATATCTTTAGATAGGTTGGATAGAATAAAAGAGAGTTATTCCACGATAAAACAAGCCATCCATGAGATGAAGCCTTTAGACCTGGAAAAAGTGCCAAGAGACCAAGGAAATTTTGTAGAATATTGAGATATCATCCTAGACCTTTCTATGAACACACTGAAGAGAAATAGAGGGTGGAATTTGTTTGGCACTATGTAGTAGACAAGGAAGTACTTTTGTTTTTTGGGGAAAGAAATGTGGGTTCCTATGACCTGCTCTATCTTAAAGAATCTTAGTAGTGAACATTACTTGGTCTAGACCTATTTATTGTGGATACAAAATCCTTAATTTCCCACTTCACCCCGGTGGTATCATATCCTGTCTAGGGGGTGGTTTTGATAATGGAATACCTATGGTTGGGTGGAAATCGCTTAGTATCATTTAGTTTCCTGGTCTACATCATTCAATAGATAAGTTTTCATCTATTTTATGCAAATTCTTATGAATAGTGGTTTATCAAATATGTATTATGTGTGAAGTAATAAATAGATGTTTCTCTCTAATTCTGGAAGATTTCTTTATGTGGTTTCCATATTCAAGAAATAAATTAATATATGTGTGTGCATACTACAAAATATTCACCCTCTCTTTTTTGGGATATCACATTTTCATGTGTGTTTGGAATTTTTTTTATAGGAAATGCAAATTTCCTTGTATACTCTCGACAATGCATAAAGCTTTATGATTATAAAATGTTTTTCTTTTCTAACCTCTAGGGTTGGCCCATTAAAAATATTTTCCATGGATATGTGGCACCTCAAATGTTCCTTGAATGATTCTCTTCAAGGTTTAACTAAAGTTGAGTTTCATGTAAACTAGGTGGGAATATAATTTCTGCTATTTTATCTTATGATTTGTTAAGTGTCGAGAAGATTTTATACAGATTCTCTTGTAAAGGTTGTAGAAGAAATCATTAGTTTTTCTACATCTCTTTGTCTATTTTGGTTTGAGATGTTATTAAATTTTACAAGTGTATTAGATGCAATGGGACAAACCCATATAAAATTGAATTGGAAATATAGCTCATTGTTAAGAACTTCATGTTTGTGGTTGGAGTTGTAATTAATCCATACTAGTGAATTAGTTGTAGTGAGTATAGTCAATATCTATTATGTTGGGACTTGCCACCCTCTTTGTTGCACTCAAAAAGAGCAAAGAGAAGGATGGATAATGGGAACAGTTGTTCATTCTAGAAGTCTCACGTTTACATGTCTCTTTAATTGAAAGAATATTCATTGGAGTATACGTTATACATAATAGAAGTCCTAACATTTTGATTAAAGTGAAATGGAATCCATTTTCAAAGATAAAAATGGGTATCTCTCTTTTAATGACTCCCAAATAATATTCTCCTATCTGGCTCTTGGGATAATATGGTTCCACCATCACACATGCATAGGTTTTATGTGGTAGCACTGAGAGTCACCCTCAGATTGCAGGAGGATAAGCCCAGTACCCATCAGATTTTTTGGTGGATGTTGGTTTTATATGAGTGGAGGTCAACGGACAAACCTCAATATATGAATGATGTTCAACACAAAACTGGACAAGAAATTCACAGGGAAGTGAGGGCCACATTAACTTCAATAAGTGAATTGAGTTTAAGTGTGAGAAGATAGAAGATTTAGTGAGAAAGATGAACAAGACTACTATGAGCATCAGGCTTTCAAGCAGCTTGGAGAAGAAAAACTCAGACTCAAGATCACTCTTGAGCTCAAGATTTAGACATTGAAATATGTCCAAAAAACAAAGTCACAACAACACAATGATCAAACCTACATCACAATGCATCTACAAGAACTTGATTGGATCCTCCATGCCCTAGACATTCAGTGTAAGAAAGAGAAAGATAAAAAGGGAGTTGACTAAAGTTGGTCACAATACCACTGTAATCAAACCTACATTACAACAACATAACAACCCTCGACTGGATCCTCCATGCCTAAGTTTTTTAGCACAGTTTTTACAGAGAGATGAAAATAAGTTGACTTATATTAACATGAAAGTCTCAAATTTGATACATAAACAAAGAAACGTTCTAGCATCAAAACATTACAAAATAGGGAGATTTTCTCAACCAGTTGATGACCTTAACAAAATATCAAAACTACTTATTTATACTAAGAACAATTCGCTACTACCAGGAGTGTGATCTGATCACTACATTCAAAGCATTGCGTCTACAAGTTCTTCTGTCAGACTGAACGTGCACCCCTCTGTCAGATGTGAGCTCAGATCAACATGTGTTTTGTAGGAAAATCTACCCACGGGAGTACCACGGGCTGATGGTTCATTCCCTATGACCAAGTCTTCCATGCCTTCCATTTATGGAGTGAGCTGAGGTTTCAACCATTGGCTCTATTTTCATTAACTACATTTCATCAGAGATTGAACGAGAGTTAATCCTCAGGGAACGGCCACGTGCTGCTATCGGATAGGATGCCATATAAACATTTAATTGCGAGGCCGCTCATAGGTGGTTTGGGTTTAGACTGCTTTTGGGTTTGCAATCCACCATATTTCTCCACGTAGCGCATTTTCTATACCATGGTTTTAATTGCGAGATTGCTCAAGAAAATTATCACTCAAGCATGTTATGTTCCCACAATGGGATGTGGTCGTAGATCTAATCCCGATCTGAAATATGGGTGTACCTACTAGATTTAGTGCCATCGCCCTGTATGTGTTCCCACCAACCAAATTTTACCTTGGGGGAGGGGCACTATTTGGATGCTGAACAATAACACTTCCCGGAGGATGACCTGTCACTACCATGCTAATGTGTCATGGATGGAGAGGTGATAGGTTTCACTCAAAATAGGCTAGAGGCATGTCTGAGAATGCTTGAAAAGAGTGCCATGTGTCAAAACCATAAGGGTGCCACCTTTCTGTGTTGACGGCTACCATGCATTTGGCTCTCCAGGGCTCGAGGGTTAGCTTATGTTTACCTACTCCTTCTTCAATGTGACCTAGGGTCGTGACCCTATGCAATTGCACGATTGTGGGCATGACCAAGGGTGGTTTGAAAGAAAAATTCTTTTTTCCCTACAATTCACCATGAACTGCCACCCATCCCTTTCCTAAAACAGTGGTTTTGATTGCGGCCCGCCCTCAATATTTTAAAACCCAAGCTTCTTCCGACCCCGTAATTGAGTGTGACTGTCAACCATATGATATTAGATGAGGCTTCATGATCAGCAGCTCAAATCTTCCCTTTTCAAATCAATGGGTCAGATGTTCCCCTTTCGAATCGACGACTGAGATCTGTTTCGTGATTCGGGCTTCGGACTTTTTAAACCTCAGACCTCCTTTTCCTCTGAGAAAATCCCCCAAAGCCATGGATCTGATGACCTATGGCACTTTTGGATCAATGGTCAAGATCCCTTTCGGTCTTTGGACTCCGGAGAAATAAAATCTCAAATCTCATTTGCCTTTAGTTCTTTTACTTGGAACTGGAGATCTATTGACGCGTGTCCTCTTGAATCAAACGACCGAGACTTACTTCAAACCTTTATCCAGAATTCACGGATTTATTCCATATGTACCTTGGATCCTCCTTAAATTAAATCCTCCATAGTGTTGGATCAGATGATGTGTGGCTATCGCAGATCAACAACTAAAATCCCTTCGGGACTTCGACCATTAGAAAAGTCAAATTTGAACCTCGTATGCCTCCAAACAAAACCTTTGAAGCCAAAGATCTGGAGACACATGGCTTCTCGCACACTGATAGATGAGATCCATTCAGGACTTGAGGACTTCGGGCCTTTGGCAGCTTTAACACTCTAGGACTTCGGTAGCTTTAACACTGAGGGATCCACCTTCACGTGTCTTCTTTTTTTGGATGGCTCGGATCATTTCAGGATTTTGGGCTTCGGATCTTCGGGAACTTGGCGTGTTTCTCATTTCAAAAATCCTGAAGAAAAATTCTCTAAGTGATGGATCTGATGACGCGTGGCTTCTTATTCAGAAGGTCGAGATCCATTTCAAGACCTTTAGCATTTCAAGGCTTTCGAAGATGCTACTGCCAAGATCGACGGCTCTTGTCGATTTGAGATCAATGGTCCATAACTACTTCGAGAGTTTGGGCCTCATCTCTTCAGGAGTTTCACACACTTCTTGCTTCGAAAATCCTAAAACTCACTTCCCCGAACACTTGGATCAGATGCCACCTATCCCCCTCAAGATCAACAGCTCATGATCGCTCCAGGCCTTGGGACTTCGGACCTTTTCTCCTGACACTATACTTCATGCGATTTTGACATTATGAAATCCCATGAGCCACTGATCTGAACTGATCCTAGAATCTCTACCGCTGAAAGATTAAAACTGCATGTTGCTTTTAAGCTTGAAATGGGATACTTTGAATGTTACACTTTGTGTTCATGGTTGCATCCTACGTGAAAAAGGATTTGGACGACTGGTTGTGGGATGGGAAAACAAGGAGACCAATGACTAGAAAAAGGAGATGAGTGTTCATCCTTGGAGAAAAATAAAGCTGCTTGGAGCTGCGATTTCTTTCGGTTAAGATATTGAGATAGACTAGGGCACAAAAATGAACAAGGGCACACAGAAGATGACTTTACACGTTGAAAGGGGACAAACTTAAAACTTGTTGATTCAAAAAGGATAGAGACAGGGAAAAATTACAGACTCGGGTATATCGACACACACCTACGGCCCTTGATGACCTTATGTGATAACATTTGGATCTACAGGGGATGGCATGCTCCCTACAAGCTACCAAGAATGTGTAGCTCGATTTCCTTAGTTGTTGGGCTATGGATTCTAGCTCAAAACTTTCGCTGAAGAAAACGGGGAGATATGTACACTACTCTACTAAAAATGAAAACAAACACATGGGCTCCAAAAGGAGCTTATTTATGTAGACTCCTAGACTAACTGATTTTTACAAAGTGCTAGGTGAAAGTGGAATTCCACCAGAGCCAATCAAGTAACCTCCTAACTGAAAAATTATTTACTCTATCACTGATCAATAAAAGATAATGAAACTGTGATAGCAAATCAATTACATTTTTCAGTCCTCCTCCTAGTGTTGAAGGCAAGATAAATTTTGGATCATTCAATACCTGAAAAAAATGCCACTCCATGTACTGCCCTACAAGGTCATAAAATAGGTGACAAAACCTATTGGGTTGGTAACAGAAAACATGCTTTGTCTTACAACTTCTCGCCTCTGGCTGAATGTATGTGGCAAGCACAGGTGAGTGAAAGGCTAATGCAGGCTGCTGATCCACTTTTTTTGTGTATGCTCCAATAACATCTGCTAGATGAGGGAAAGGGATATCTTCGTGTATATCAGTGACTAGATGATTCTCTTTAACATGTTTTTGAATGTCATTTGCGGACCCAGAATGGTTGATTTCCACATCATAATCTGATTCATATCCAT
Source organism: Picea sitchensis (assembly GCA_010110895.2). Lineage (NCBI taxonomy): Eukaryota > Viridiplantae > Streptophyta > Pinopsida > Pinales > Pinaceae > Picea > Picea sitchensis. The sequence continues at coordinate 11,687 of SNQJ01S0114002.1, read as the reverse complement.
CATACACAGGTTGGCTGCTTCCCAAGTCAACAAAATGTGATGTAGGGATATTATATTCTTCATCTTTGCTGGGATATCCATCAAAAGTTGTTTTTTCTTGGTCAGTATCTGAAATCACTTCTTCATCATAAGTAGGGCTGCCAAGAACATCTGTTTCCAGGACCAGAATATCCTCTGCATTTTCTTCGTAATAGCGATGAGAAAAATCTGCCTTCATTTCCTCTATACTTGTGGAAAGTGATTGTATCATCTCCATCATCTCCTCTGAGGGATGTCCCTCATCCTCACAGCTTTCACAATAATGAACCATGTCCCAAACGCCACCTATATACTCCTCACAACAACTATGACAGATAAACTCAGAGGAATAATACCTTTGACGGTGAGCATTGAAAGCTGCATGAAATTGTTTCAGGGAGGAGATGCTAGCAGGGGGCAAGGAGTGATACCACTCACGATCATCTCCCGCTAATGAGTACATGAACATCTTCAATAATACATCCTCATGATGTATCTCCCATTGATGCATGAGTTCATGAAACTCATAGAGATGCTTGACAAGGTTGTCATCTTTACGTTCTCTAAATAAGGGAAAAAAATCACCCCACTCATCAATAGTAGGAACAACATTTGGAAAACCAAGAACAACAGAGAAATTGAAACAAGCAAACCTTCGAGCCAAAATGGCTTCCATCTGAAAATACGACTTCTTAAAACTCTAGAGTCACCACTAGATTATTTAAACATGGAGTCACCAGGTGAATGATATGCAATCTGAAAGTGTCTGGTCTTTATTCATCATCAAAGACCAGATCTTATCATTGTCATTCTCCCAGGGAAATTTTCAATCCGGGACAGCAGCTAAAATCCTTCTCGAAAAAGATTTCCTTTCTTGATAATATTATCTGGGTCATATTCAGGTGTATCCAGTGGCAGTTGTGGAGTAGACCTCGTGTGTCTTCCTTTAGGAGCCACAAATGAAACAGTGGAGTCACCAAGTGCAAGTTGCAATCTTCAATGGTACTGATATCTGATGCACCTTCAGAATCATAACTTCTTTGTCATTCTTACCCAGGGAAATGTCTTCAATTCGTTCCACGACAATGTAGCCATGAATGTTATCACTAAGAGTCACCCTTAGATTGCGAGAGGATAAGACCAGTATCCATCATATTTTTTGGTGGATGTTGGTTTTATATGAGTGGGGGTCAATGGACAAACCTCAATATATGAATGATGCTCAACACAAAACTTGAAAAGAAATGCACAAGGAAGAGATGGCCACATTAACTTCAATCATTGAATTGAGTTTAAGTGTGAGCAGAGGGAAGACTTAGTGAGAAAGGTGAACAAGACTGCTATGAGCATTAGGCTTTAAAATAGCTTGGAGAAGAAAAACTCAAACTCAAGATCACTCTTGAGCTCAAGCTTCAGACACTGAAATATGTCCAAACAACACAGTCACAACAACACAATGATCAAACCTACATCACAATGCAGCTACAACAACTCAACTAGATCATCCATGCCCGAGCCACTCAATGTAAGAGGGAGAAAGATAACAAGGGAGTTGACTAAAATTGGTCATGATACCACTGTAATCAAACCTACATTACAACAACATAACAACCCTTGACTGGATCCTCCATGCCCGAGTGTTTTAGCACAGGTTTTACAGAGAGGTGAAAAGAAGTTGACTTCTATTAACATGAAAGTCTCAAATTTGATACATAACCAGAGAATAGTTCTTTCATCAAAAAATTACAAAATAGGGAGCTCTGCTCAACCAGTTGACGACCTTAACAAAATATCAAAACTACTTATTTATACTCAGACCAATTCACCACTACCAGGAGTGTGATTTGATCACTACATTCAAAGCATTATGTCTGTGAGTTATTTTGTCAGACTGAACGTGCAGCCCTCTTTCAGACATGAGCTTAGATCGGCATGGGTTTTGCAGGAAAATATTCCCACAGGGGTGCCACGGATTGATGGTTCAGTCCCCATGGCTGGGCCTTCCATGCCTTCCATTTATAGAGTGAGTCGAGGTTTCAACCATCAACTCTATTTTCATTAACTGCTTTTCCTTAGAGATTGAATGAGAATTATTGCTCAGGGACTGGCCACGTGCTTCTCTCGGATAGGATTCCATATAAACATATAATTGTGGGGTCGCTCAGAGGTGGTTTGGATTCAGACTACTTTTGGGCCTACAATCCACCATATTTCACCACGTAGTGCATTCACCATACCATGGTTTCAATTGTGGGACTGCTCAAGAAAATTATCACCCAAGCATGTTGCATCCCTGCAATAGGTTGTGGCCATAGATCTGATCCCAATCTCCAATCTGGGCGTACCTACTAAATTTAGCACCATTGCCCCATATGTCTACCCACCAACTTCAGAATCGACCAAATTTTACCTTGGGGGAGGGGCACTATTTAGTTGTTTAACAATAACACTTCCCGGAGGATGACCTGTCACGTCCATGTTGATGTGTCGTGGACAGAGAGGTGACATGTGTCCCTCAAAAACAGTCTAGAGGCATGTTTGAGAATGCTTGAAAAGAGTGCCACGTGTCAAAACCATAAGGGTGCAACCTATGTGTGTTGACGATCGCCGCGCATTTTCCTCTCCAGGGCTTGGGGCCTAGCTCTTGTTTACCTACTCCTTCTTCAATGTGACCTAGGATCATGACCCTACGCAATTGCACAATTGCGGGCAAGAACAATGGTGGTTTGAAATAAAACCACTTTTGTCCCCATAATTCACCATGAACCACCACGCATCCCTTTTCCAAAACAGTGGTTTTGATTGCGGCCCGCCCTCAATATTTTAAAACCCAAGCTTCTTACGAACCTGCAATTGAGTATGACCATTTACCTCATGATCTTGGAAGAGGCTTCACAATCAGCTGCTCAAATCTTCCCTTTTCAATACAATGGATCGGATATTCCCCTTTCGAATCGACGGCTGAGATCTGTTTCATGATTCGGGCTTCAGACTTTTCAAACCTCAGACCTACTTTTCCTACAAGAAAATCCTTGGGATCCATGGATCTGATGACGTATGGCCCTTTCTGATCAACGACCAGGATCCCTTCGGGTCTCCGGACTCCGGAGAAATCAAATCTCAAACCGTTTTTTCCTTCAGTGCTTTTACCTAGAGTTGGTGATCTATTGACGCATGTCCTCTTGAATCGAACAGACGAGACTGACTTCAAACCTTTATCCAGAATTCACGGATTTATGCCACATGTCCCTTGGATCCTCCTTCAAGTAAATCCTCTGCAATGTTGGATCAGATAACGTGTGGTTATCACAGATCGACGGCTGAAATCCCTTTGGGACTTTGGCCATCGAAAAAGTTAAATTTCAACCTCGTATGCCTTCAAACAAAACCTTTGAAGCCAAGGATCTGGCAATGTGTGGCTTCTTGCAGACTGACAGCTAAGATCCATTTGGTACTTTGAGCCTTCGGTGGATTTAACACTCCGGGACTTTGGCAACTTTAACACTGAGGGATCCGCCTCCACGTGTCTTCTTGCTTTGGATGGCTCGAATCATTTCGAGAGTTCAGGCTTCAGATCTTCGGGAACTTGGCGTGTTTCTCATTTCAAAACTCTCAAAGAAAAATTCCCAAAGTAGCAGATCTGATGATGCATGGATTCTTGATTCAGACGGCCAAGATCCATTTCGAGACCTTTAGCATCTCGGGGCTTCCGAAGATGCTACTGCCAAGATCGACGGCTCCTGTCGATTTGAGATCAATGGTCCATAACTACTTCGAGAGTCTGGGCATCGGATATTTGAAAGTTTCACTCACTTATCACTTCAAAAATCCTGAAGCTCACCTCCCCGAACACTTGGATCGGATGCCACCTATCCTCCTCGAGATCAACGGCTCATGCTCACTCCGAGACTTGGGACTTCGGACCTTTTGCCCAAGTGCTATACTTTGTGCAATTTTGACATTCCGAAAGCCCGTGAGCCACTGATCTGAACTTCTCCTAGAATCTCTGTTGCTGAAAGATTAAAACTCCCTGCTGCTTTTAAGCCTGAAATGGGTTGCTTTGAATGTTTCATTTTGTGTCCATGGTTGTGGCCTACGTGAACAAGGATTTGGACGACTGGCTATGGGTTGGGAAAACAAGGAGACCAGTGACTGGAAAAAGGAGATGACTGTTCATCCTTGGAGAAAAACAAAGGAGCTTGGGGCCGCGATTTCTTTCGGTTAAGATATTGAGGGATACCAGGGCACAAAAACGAACAAGGGCACACAGAAGACGACTTTACACGCTGAAAGGGGACAAACTTAAGACTTGTCAATTCGAAAAGGATAGAGACAAGGAAAAATTATAGACTTGGGTATTTCGACACACACCTATGTCCCTTGACAACCTTATGTGATAACTGTATGAAAAATCCAAATGCAACCTATGGTGCTTATCTATAGAGTTCCCAATAGGTATGGATATGGACACTTGGTATGTTAGTGAGGATCGATATTAGAAAACAATAAAATGTTTCTTGGTGAAAGAGATTCCAAAACCTAAAGGAAACAAATAAGAATCAATAGATGGTTGGGGAAATGAGTGGGGAAACCAAAGAAATATTGTAAAATTTGAATTCTTCTATCATATGGCCAAAGCAGGAGGCTTTATGTACACTAATTCTTCTTGGATATCAATTCATGTTCCTAATTTCATGTATTATAAATTCAATCTTGATGAGCTTTCTAGTAATAGTAACATGGGACTTATGTCTTGTTATTGTTGCAGTGTTCTTTTGTAGTTCTTAACTGGACATTAATTCATGTTAGGATGTACTGAAAATTAGTATTAATATTTTAACTAGTATTGCAGAATATTACTTGCTTGGTATGGGAAAGTCTCCAAGACATTCTTTGAATATGATCTTCATGGATTCCTTGGGGACTTGGATTTTTCATCATGTTGAACACCAAATTTTCTTGAAATAAAATTTTTATTTTACACCAAAGGACGTGATAACTACTGCAACCTAGCATCATATTTATCTTGTTATATCTTCTAACTAATTTCTTAACTGTCTCTAGTTCCTTTCAATGGAGTCTATCATTTCCAAAAGGATATAGGTATAGAGGCTTCTAAAAAAGCATGCATTTTGAATTATAAGAGTTCAAGTCAAGGACAAATGGTGAAATGTGATTTTAAGTTTGTTAAACATGTCCAAAGAATATGTATATTTCTAAGACTCAACAAAGTATGTACCCAAAAAGAATACTACTAATCAAAGAAATTCAAATGCTACTATGTTTTCTAAGAAAGGTTTGTCACTATTGAAATGGTTTTATTTTAAGATATTTTAGACCCTACTCTTGTTGTTAATAATGAACATGTGTTACAAGTGGTATCGGATCCAAGGTTACAACACTAGGGGCTATATGGGCTCAAGTGAAATTAATTAACTATCTAAAAAATATATTAAGAAGAAACTTATTCTAAGATACATATCATATGTTGATTTAAATCTGAGTTGTGAGACTTGTGGACAAGGTTACTATAAGTTTATTTCAATCTAAGTTGTAGTGAGGCTTGTGAACAGGTTCATATGTGTCATGATTCCCCTTAATAGGGAAATTTTTACATCATCTCAAACTCTAAGTGATTGGATTATTATTTTACACCTCAAAGACTCGTTGGAAGTGTATTTGTAGATTCAACTTTATTTTCAATTTAAATGGACAAGATTGGTTGAAAATGTATGCTATGAATTCATTAGACTATAGATTGATTGAATAGATATGCATCTCAACTTTGTGAGAAATTCTAGAGTTATTCAAGCCCATTAAGAATAAATAATCAACAACAATTGCTAATTAACATGAACTCATCGAAATTTCTTACTATATGTAGAGTGGATAGGACCTTGGTATCAAGCTATTTTTCGTTAACCGCAATTTATAAATAATACATGATGTCTTATTGCAATATCCAAGTTTTTGTTTGTATTTAGTTCATAGAACAATAAGTAACTTGTTAAAACATGTTAAAGTCATTTTAACAATGTAATTTGCATAGAATATCAAGTACATGGAAGATGTTTAGGCACACTTACCCCATACATAAAATCTTGATAAAAGAATGGAAAATTTTACTTGCTAAAAAGAAAACTAGTGTTCTTTTTTAGCTTAGCTTAATGAATGATCTCATTGTGAGCATTAGGAATGGATGGAAATGTTTGGTAATTTTGCTTGTTGAGCTTAGCTTAATGAATGATCTCATTGTGAGCATTAGGAATGGATGGAAATGTTTGGTAATTTTGAGTAATTTAATTTATTCACGTGATATGATAGACTTGATAAGGAGGTATGCTTATCAATTTGGAAAAAGGAAGAAATTATACCATTTAAGAAACAAATCACAAACAAATAGAATAAGAAATTGAAGGGAAGTGGGAAGAGTGGATCACAAGATACCTCGAAGCAGGAAGAGTGGGGAATACAATTTTACAAGGTTGTTGGAACTCTTATTGGAATTGTTCTCAATAATTAATCCCATGAAGCAATGGCGGGTACTTATAAAGGGTTCATATTTTCTTCATCTTATGTTATTCATAGAAAAGATGAATAACTAGATAGGAATGAAGCTAAAAAAATTTACATCTTGCTCCATCATCCTTAATTTTTTAATTTTTCTTGACTTATTTGATGAAATATATACCATGCTTCGACAAGTTAAAAATATTATGAACATTGAAAAGCATTGATTGTTTTTTAGATAAGTTTTCAAAGAAACATATTTGGGGAAGCAGTCTTAGTCATTCTAGTCCCTCTCTAAGGGTGTTTAGTTAGTTTACTATGGATTTATTTACATATGAAAGTGACTTGGACTTAAATATGATTCTTAGTTATATTGGTGACTCTTTCCAAAGATGTTTAGGTTCTTAGGAATTTGGTAAATGTACTTTATGGTCTCCAAGGTGGAGGGAAAATTTATGGTGTTGAACCTGTATCGAGGGCATACAGGGTTATTGTTCCTATTGTAAAATTTGTGGTTTGCAAAGCTAGAATTGAGTGTGAAATTCCAATCGAAAACAAGGATGGAATCTATATACCTTGAACTCACTATGTTTTTTTCTTCAAATTAGTTTAGGCATCTAATAGAGGTAGTCTCTATTATACTTTTGTCTGTATGGAAATTCATTTTGGTCTAGAAATTGAGGTTGATGGAATAATACACACACAATATTTATGAGTATCTCCCTCGATCGTGATCATAAACCAACATTATATTATAAACTATATTATTTATAAACTTAGTCATGTTGTTGGCCCTCAAGTTATTGAGGAAAATGCAGTAAAGAATGATATGATTATGGCTTTGGAAATTTTTAAATATATCCACTTATTTGTTTATATTCAATGTATTTGAGGAGAATACTACAAAGTTAACTAAGTTCTTTAAGGGTTGTCATGTTTGTCAATTTATCCATGGAAATATACAAATTCATACCTTGCAAATACCTATCTAGTGACCTGTTCCATGCAATTTGGTTGGGAGCTAACATGGTAATCACAACAAAGAGGTTATTGATTTCGCTTTGTTGATTTCTATTAGAGGATGTTGATCTGAGGATAACATTTTCAGTTATTAGACAATGTATCATTTTCAACAGAGAATTTCATTGAAAAGGTTTATGATGGCTTCCTTCATTTTTTTAATGAATTATTGTTTGCAAAAGTTAAATCATGTCATGACAAGGAATGGTGATCACCACTTCATGTGTTATGATTCAAATTCTTGTTGGAAGTTAAATGACAATGAAATTTTATTAATGAGAATCAAGCCATGTTTTTAAAGGTTTACTTCACTCTCAAAATAGAATTTGCACAAAGACTTGGATAGCTATAAGAGAACATGCTTCCTCCGGGAGTCAATAAAATTGACATACCAAAGAGATACAAATCTAGAGGGTTACATTAATATAGATGATATACTAGCAATGAATGATATTTTTAGAGTTGGAGCATTGGCATGATAGAAAGAAAGTAATTGCACGGCATGTTAAATTTTTGCAAACAAGTGCCACAATTTTGTTGGGTATGTGCTATATTTTTTTCACGACTGTAAGTCCCCCTAATGGGGGCCTCGGGGAAGGAGCCCCCGAGAAAAAAAAAATTGTGATTTAATCACCAATTTTTTGGATATTCACCCATTGTTTGGATGGTTTTTTGGTACATGGAATTCGTCGGTTGTTTTCTAATTTTGGTTAAAGAATTATGGTTGTTGACTAATCCGGGTCAATGGAGTAGGGGTTTTGGATGTCATTTGATTATATATATATATATATATCTTTCTAAAGATCTATTACAGAATACATTTACAAGCGAGATCAGTGTTTTTCGTTCACAAATTCCTGAAGGCGAGTGAAGAGGATACACACTGCTCTTAGACAAAAACACTTAGACTAACATAGACGCTCAGACTCTCTTCATCTCGATGATCCAAATGAGACCATAGGAGGTTTATTTATGCAAGAATTAACAGGTTGTCGGTAGACAAGAACTGGAAACTGCCTATTAAAAGTAAGATTCCTTCAAGTGGATGGGGAAAATGTGGACTACAATTGTTATCTCATCCCTTAGAGCCTCGGCCATATGGGGACCCATCACATCTTTTACGAAAGACACAAGATATGACACCACTAGCATATGATAGATACAAAGTGAAGTTCTACAGGAACCCACGGAACTGACGGGACACCACTTGTTAGTCCGTTAGACAATAAAACAAATTATTACAATATGACTCAAGGCCCATCATTCTTCCATCCAGTTGTTGATGTTATGTTCTACTACAAATTCAAATGAGTCACCACTATCATAATTATAGTGACTGTTGGGAGGAAATCCGTGAATGTCCGAAAAGGGAGGCAGTCCACTAAAGCATCTGTAGAATGGTGATCCTTGCATGGCTGGAATGAGCTCATCTTTAGGTACACAAAGATCTTCGTAGAAATTACTGGTCACTTTGAATGTTTGAGGATTAGGTGGATCAGATTTTTCAAATTCTAGCTCACTGCCTTGAAAAGACAGATTGAATACAAAGCAAGCATTGTACTGAGCTGCTTCCTCAACTTCTGCACGTAACCATTGCCTGAATGCATCTTTGCTGCTTCTGAAGAACAAAATATATCTGGGGAAATAAGTCCAAAGTAACAAATATATCCATCCAGACCACCAGTATAAATAATCTTTGAATGTAGAGAAATCAAAGAGAACCCAACATGAGCTATCATACTTGGTCTGGGACATTATAGCACAATAATCTGCATAAGAAATATATGGAGTATATATGTAGATATAGGCTTGACCTTGGAAAGGTCCTCCAGTGATTATTCCTTTGGTTAAATTATGACTGGTCCTGAAATAGCTAAGAAAAGAGCTAAGATGGTTCTTGGACTGAACCCAACTATTTAAAATATCTTTACAAGCAAGACTGGATTTTATGCAATACCCTAGACAGTCAAAACAATAACAATATTTACAATTTTTACAAACTAGGATCCATTTGAATCCTGGGGGAGCATCTGGTATGCTCAAGGAGGATGAATCCATTTAATTGTCTTTTCACTGGCTTCTCTAGTGAGTAGGTCAGCTATGCAGTTATCTTTTCTAGGCTTGTATTGTATGTCGAAATCAAAGCCATGAAGCCATAAGCTCCATCTGAGAATTATATCGTTTCCCTATTCCAGAAGTCTCTGATTAGTCAACATACCTTTCATATGTTTCAAATCAGTTCTAACAATGAAATGAATAGGTTTTAAAAACAATCTAAATTTCTTTATCCCATTCTTTACAGCAAGTATTTCCTTATGGGATGAGGGATATTTAGATTCTGTATCTGTAAAACAACCAAAAGTATATATACAAACTTCTTCCAACTTGGGTCCATTCTTTTGAAGCAATACTGCAGCCCAGGTGTCATTGGAGGCATCAATTTCAAGAATAAGTTGTAATGACATATCAGGAAGATGTAGTCTTGGAAAATTGTGTATCTTCTGTTTGATGATTTGGACAGCTGTTGTCATCTTGTGGTTCCAAGGCATCATCTTACTCAGACGTTTTTGTAGGATTCTAACATCCTTTGCTTGGTTTTCATAAAACTGTCTAATGTAGTTTAAACAGCCTAGGAATCTCTGTAGCTTCTTTTGGTCAAGAATCTCGTCTAGAAACTCAGAAAGATTTTTAAGCACATGATCCTGCAACTCAATTTCTCCTTTAGAAAGTATCAGTCCTAGATACTCTATTTTAGTCTGGGCCCAACAAAGCTTAGACTTACTTAAAACCAAAACATGTTTGAACAAGAGATTATAAACAATCCTGAGATGTTGTACATGCGATCTGCTATCAGTGGAACATTCAAGAAGGTCATCAATATATACAATAACAAATGTCAAATTCTTAAAGATATCATCCATTCTTTTTTGAAACTCAGAGGGTGCATTCTTTAATCCAAATGGCATGACTCTCTATTGGTACTGACCATTAGGTACAATGAAGGTTTTCTTGTACCTATCTTTCGGAACAATGCCAGTTTGCCAGAAACCACTCTTTAAATCAAATTTGCTAAATACATTGCATTTTTCAATCTTTGCAAATAACAACTCCTTGGATGGCAGAGGGAACCTGATAGGCAGTAAAGCTTCATTTCAAAGATCTGTAATTAATAACCATTCTAGGTTTTCCTTTCTTTTGTTCACTATGCTTATTTACATAGAAAGCAGGACAAGCCCATGGGCTTCTACTGGTTTCTATTAATTTTCTATCCAAGAGTTCAGCTATCTCCTTTTGACAATATTCAGATTCTGTGGGAGACATATGATTGGCAGAAGCCTTTTGAGGCTTGGCAATATAATCTTCTTTGTAGGGAAGACTGACAAAATATTGTTCTCTTGTCCAGAAAGCATTAGGATGTTCTGATGTGCAATCCTTCTCTATTTTATCCTTCACATCCTTAATAATCTCAAGACCATGTTTCTCAGTATGATTTGTTATTTTTTGGATCTTGATTAGGCTTTCAACAGATTTCTCAATGTCTTGGAGAGTTTGTTTGACTTCAATCCTTGTTTCAAAAGAAGACTTACTGGGTACTTTTATGGATTTACCCAAAATAGTAACCTGTACAAAATTACTACCTATAACAAAAGGTAAGCATTTATTTACAAAGTCTTGTCCCAACAAAATATCTGCACTAGTATCATAGCAATAGAGATTAACCATTACTTTGGCTCCTTGAATTATTATTGGAAAGTCTAGGGCAATAGACTTAATCTTTATTTCAGCCTTATTGACTGCTCTAAAAGAAATGTCAATAGGTTGCCAATAGTAAGATGGTATAGCTCCATATTTAGCACAAGAGTTCATGGCTTCTGTGTCTAGCTGTGCTTCTAGAGTATATTGCAGATATCCCTGAACTTTTATATCTACAGAAATTACCAATCTATCATCAAGTCCATTCATTTGTTTAGACTCGTTGGCTTCAATTTATGTATTCTGATTGAACATTTCTCTTTCCCATTGTTCATCTCTTTTATTCTTGAGAAAGTTCAATTCTTCTCTTTGCATCTTCAAGATTTTCCATAGTTCTTTTATCAATGCTTCCTTTTCTCTTATGGATTCTTCTAGATGGAATATGG
>SNQJ01S0113999.1:17105-36130 GCA_010110895.2 Picea sitchensis | reverse complement strand
AGAGACTAGCATTTTCATCAAACTTTACTTTAGTCTCACATGACTAATTTTGGATTAGTCAACAACCCTAACTTGAAATAATAATAACTATGTACCTGTAATGAATAAAGATGTGAAAATAGTACACAATGTTCTTCAATGTCTTGTATGGAATTCCTCCAGGTTTCACTGCTTGGAACCTCTCAAAAAATGAATTATAGCAAAAATGGCATACCTTGTTGAATTCTAGTTTATTCTAGAGAGCGAGTTTTTAGAGCGTGCCCCACATGGAATATTTTTTGTATGAATATGAAAATGGTACATAGAATACTATAGAATGTATTCTAGCCAATACATTTTTTATTACTAAATTTGGATCTGTTACGAAGAAGTTATGACATTTTTACCTGAAACACCTATTTTTTACTAGTTCCAGGACTAGCCACAAACCCTATTTTCCACGAACTATAACACCAAAAACACAATGACCCACAAGATGAATTTTTTATCATGGCTAATTGGATATGTTTCCTCAAGGACCTCTAGATTTCTTGGTATTAATCATTCTAGAAATAAATTTATTGTGAAAATGGTGAGATGACCTGTAAATAACATACCTTAGAAAGCATCATCAAAAGAATTTATCTTCCCTTGAATTTGGGCCTTCTTTACTTCACCTTCCTTGTTAAATTCTCTTTAGATATCCTTTGGTTACCTCATTTACTTATAGATATTCAATATTCTCAAGTGTAATTAAAATGAGAGACCCTTTCCTCTTATTTATACTTTTATGTAGCTTCCTCAAAGGGTCACCTTCTAACCATCTTAAACCACTTTCCTTATTTTAGGGCTAACCCACTTCTAACCACTTGTCCACTTAGTAATTTTTGCATTAAATTTATTATTTAAATAATTTATTTTGTATCCACTTTGACTTATAGTACACTCATCACTTCACTTTATTATTTAAATAATTTCTTCTTTGCAACCACTTTGACTACTTTGACCTTTTGGGGCTTCTAGATGACTCATGAGGGTTCTCAAACTTCACATGGACATAAATATCTAACTGTGAGTTATGTGACGTTCCACATACCACCAGAAATGGAATGAAATGTAATATCCATCTAGAATAGTATTATTTAATTAATTTATTCTTTGCAACCACTTTGACTACTTTAACCTTTGGGGGCTTCTGGATGACTCATAAGGGTTCTCCAACTTCACATGGCCATAATCCACTAATCATCAGGAGTTATGTAATGTTCCACATACCACCGAAAATGACATGACATGTACTATCCATCTAGAATAGTCTTACCTTCAAATATATTAAAACTCATACCATTATACATAAAACAAACTTGGGTCCATTACACAAACCTTTGTGCTACCGAACTTTCTTCAAGGGTTGACATCAATGATAACCAACCCAAATAATCAACAACTACCACCATTCTAGTGAGTCTTTCATTTTGTAGTTCTAGATTTTTATACATTTCTCTCATTAATAGAAATTGTATATTATTGTATCTCTGTGTTTAAGGTTATATATCTCATATATCTTTGTTATATTATTGGATATCTAATATATATTTGTACATTTATTATTATATATACGCTCTTATTTCGTGATGAAAATAATCCAGATCAGTGGTATTAGAGCAAGCTACTCTTGATCATTTTTCAGAGCATGTCCCTGATGAGGTCCGAGTATAGCAAGTTGGGTCTCGAGCTTGTCTCTCTTGAGGACAATTTCTCTTGTACACCCAAGAAACCCTCCATGGTAGAAAAAAAGAAAAGCGTTGGAGTTGAAGATTCTATTAATATGTTGCTTGAGCAAGCTCTCATGCGACAGAGGGATAAAATGATGGAGAATTTTTCCCACATCCTTCAACTCCTGTCGATAACAACAGGTGCATATTCATCAAGAGGCCACTTTGCAGGCATATTACCTTTCAAGGTACAAGTTAATTTTGATATTCTTATATTTGAAGGATAGATAGATGCAGATGCCCTAGAGAAATGGTTAAATCTACTAGAAGGTTATTTCCATTTTCATAATTTCTATAATAGGAAAATATCACCTTCACACTCCTTAAGGCTCCCCCCCATGTCAAACATTGGTGAGAAACTTACTAGGAGAAAATTTCCACAGAGGATTCTAGGATATGTGGGGTTGAGCCTACTCAGGATTTTTTTGTGGATCTGATCAAAGAACAATATTACCCTATTGGTTATAACTATGATGACCGGTACATGATATGGACCACACTGCATCAAGAGAGGGGCCAAGCAGTGTCAAAGTTCACCAATACCTTCAATACCTTACGCATGAAGTTGGGTATCAAATAATATGAGCGAGATCTGATTTTGAAATACTATGGGGCTCTACACATATACATCCAAATTGAAATGGATTTTCTGGACATCTCATCACTAGGTGTTTCTTATCGTTATGTTTTTAAAATTGAGCAAAACTTTAAGCACGAGAACAAGTGGGATTTCAAGTATTCCAATCTGAAACAACCAAAGTATAGTAAATATATCCCTAACAACCAACCTTCAGAAAACCAGTCCAAGCCATAAAACTCCAAAAGGAATATACAATCCTCCAATATTAAGAGAGGGTTGACCTCTCCATCCTTACCCCTTCCTTCCACCCAAGAATATATGGGATTTAATAAAACTTTACATTAAATTATCACCATCAACCAACCATCACATAGAACCAAATAATGTTTCTTGAGACTTATTCAACTTTTGTAATCCTTCACTTCTTGGAATACTATGATCCTGTATATAATATTACTCAATGTATTCTCTGAAACTCCTCCAAGTTTCACTCCTTAAATCCTTCCAGATAATATTACTCAATGTATTCTCATGTAATGTTTCAGTGCTTTTTTCGAACTTATTCAACTTTTCTATTGTCAATAGTAGCTCCCCTTTTGTGTGATCCAATTCTGATTTCAATTTCTTATAATCTTCTAATTGTTTTTTCAAGCTATCAATGGTCTTTTCAAGATTGTAATTCTCTTCTTCACAACTACTAAATTCACCTTTTAGTATTATGTTTGTGTTTTTAGGATTGCTATTTCTAGTTTCAATATGCTTCAACTTTTCAAGATTCTCATCTTCTTGTTCACTCTCTACATTGTCTTTGTATCCCCAAAAGAAATCAAGGTTGGTTTCTTCATATGAATCTTCTTCGGAAATAATTTCTTCTTCTTTAGAACTCTTGTGATCATCATCCTCGGTTTCTTGGGTTATGAAGAGGAATTCTCCTCCATCATTATCTTCTTCATCACTCTCATCTGAGGATATGTCATTATACTTGGACTACAAGCTCTTTTTATTGTTGAGAGTTCTCTTTTTATGGTATCATTTTTCAGCAATATGTCCCATTCTACCACAGTTAAATCATTTCAGAGGAGACTTAACTTTGTATCTACCAGTTCCCTTATGGATCCTTCTTACGAAATTTGTTATTTCTTCATTAAGGTCATTATCCTTGTATTTTTTTATTATTTATGGATTTAAGGGATGCTTCATTGTTTGGCTGGTCACTTTCTATACATGTTCTCATTTCATATTCTATAATAGGACCAAGTAATTCATCCATTGTCATTTTTGTCAAGTCCCTAGTTTCTTCAATGACAAATACCTTAGCATCATACTTCAAGAGAAGTGATCTCCACACTTTTTGTACAACCAAGGATTCATTGAGCTCTTCACTTAATCCTCTGGTAACATTAACAACTCCATCAACTCTAAGAAAATAGGTTTCAATATCTTCCTTTTCATCCATCTTCAAATTTTCAAATTCTTCTCTATGTCGTTGAAGCTTGACTTGCTTTACTTTTGGATCACCTTCATAGATACTCGTGAGTTTGTCGCATACATATTTAGCAGTGTTTCATCCCATCACTTTGCTAGCAATGGTTGGTGTCAATGCTCCTAGAATAACATGTCTAGATTTTGAATTACACCTCATAATCTTCTTCTCATTTGGATCGGTTGGAGCATTCTTTGGGATTACACAACCATTTACAATTGAGTACCAAATGTATAGTCCCAAATATGTTAGGTAAGTTTTCACTCTATCACTCCAGTATGCATAATTGCTTCCATCAAATTGTTGAATCCCATTTGGCATGTTCTCATGGTCATCCATCTCTACTCAGGATTTTCCTTCTAGTGGTTAAACTTTTCTGAAGGAAACGTGCTATGATACCAATTGTTGGAAATACTAGGAGGGGGGTGAATCAGTTTTTAGAGCAATTAGTATTTTTGAACATATACTTCAATCAGATCATGTATTCAATTTAAATACAATTAACAATCAATACTATCCAATGAACAATGAAGAATAGTATGAGAGATACACCAATACACCATGCACAATATATAAGAAGTAATCATGTATTATTGTTCAAAGGAAGCAATGACTTCCAAAGGTAGCTACAACTTCCAAATATAAAGGGAGGGATAAACCTCTAAAAGGAAGATACAATCCTCCAATATCAAGAGAGGGTTGATCTCTCCATCCTTTGCACTTCCTTCCACACAAGAATATATGAGATAATAAAATTTTACATTAAATTATCACCATCAACCAACCATCACATAGAACTGGATAATGCTTCCTGAGACTTCTTCAACTTATGCAATTATTCACTTGTTGGAATACTATGATCCTGTATATAATATTACTCATTGTATTCTTTGAAATGCCTCCAAGTTTCACTCCTTTAATCCTCCCAGAAAAGGAGTTATAAAGAAAATGGTAGACCTTATTCAATTCTAGTTTATTCATGAGAGAGAACGTGCACATAATGCCCTGTGCTCAATATTTAACATCAGATTCTAAAATTTTTACACTGGAAACTACATCCTGTACTCTTTCCTATGCAATTGGTCTCACTTCATGCGGATTATCCATGAAGATGTTATGGTTGTTTTACCTGGAACACTTGTTTATGACTAGCTTCAAGGCTAGTCAAAAACCCTATCTTCCACCGAGTGCATCTGCAACATTATAGAGAATAAAGAGATACATGTTTACCACTGGTACCTAGATATGTCTTCTCAATATCTTTCAAATTTCACCATCTGAGTCGTTCAATAAAAAATTTTATAGCGAAAATGGTAAGATGACCTGTAAATAACATACCTTAGAACACATCACCAAAAGACTTCATCCTCCCTTGAAATGCGACCTTCTTTACTTCATATTTTTTCAGAAATTTGACTTATATCTCCTTGTTCATTAATAAACTTGTGTGTGTTGAAAAATGAATGTATAATGAGATGTATTTATACCCTTTATCTCACTTCCTTTTAACATTAGGGCTGACATGTAGTTTCTGCTTCAATTCACATTGTCATCTTCAAAAATTCATTTCTCCTCAATTGTGAGGATCCACGTGATGTGCCACATACCACTGGGAGGGGGATGAATTATAATATTCATCCATGGGTTTTGTATCTGCATGTGTAATTTCCTTCATGTCTATCTACTTCGATCATATATGGGGTCCAAAATCCAATGGCTATGGTTACATCAATGACAACAACTAGTCTTTCAACAATCTCCCCCTTTGTCATTGATCGAAACACTCATTCTCCCCCTATCATCATGATCCTAATTTCTCTTCCCCTTTGAAATCAATGGTAAAGGGTGGGGATGCTCCCCTTGAGTTCAATGCCATAAGGTGACCTTCTTAATTAGGGTTGCTCCCCCTGAACATGTGGCACTCTATAATACTTCATCCTTATTTTTGGTCTTTGGGACTTTTTCTTCCTTGGAATCCTTTTGTGTGGCTTTTGTCTTCTCTCTCTTCTTAATTTCTAGGATGTATATATTGTTTGGTCTTCTTGTTGCAGTTGCAACCAATCTTCTTGAGTTCCTTTCTCTGATTTTACAGTTTTTGGGAGTCAAACGTAAGAGTGTATCCTTGATCACATATTTTGCTGACATTGAGGATATTATGCTTCAAATCTTCAACCAATAGGAATTTTCATGCTTTTACATTTTCACTTTCAAGCTTTACAGTTCCTTTTCCAAGTATTTTGGTAGATGAGTCATCTTCTAATGCAACATTTCCACCCTTTTTCTTCAAGCTGGAAAATTTGCTTTGATCTTCGGTCATATGAGATGAGCACCCACTGTCTATGAACCATTCATATTCTTCTTTGCATTCTTTAGTGACCAATGTTATTCTACAATTTTCATTGTGTGTAATTTCTTTCCTTCTCCATGTTGTAGTTGGTATAAGAGCATTTGGCATAGGATTATCTTCCTTCATCTCTCTGCAATCTCGTGCTTTGTGACCAAGATTATTGCACTTGTAGCATACAATATTTTTATCCATTAATGGGTCAAATGGATCATAATTTATGTTCACAGGTCTACAAACATTTCCATATCTACTATTTGCACCATTCATTCATCTTGCGTAGTTATTCATTTCATTGATTATACAATTGATTGCCTTGTCTCCAAAATTTTCACAAGTATAACAATGTCCAACAAATAAATTTTTATACATGGGAGTAAGTAATCTTGTTTGTGGTGTGGTCCATATGGGTTCACGATCTCTTCATCTATACTTTCCTTCATAATGATTGGTTTCATACCTAATGGGAGAGGATCTTATTGATGTCTCATTCCTTCTGAATTCTAGTCTTATATCTTGTTGTTCAACTTTCTTTGGAGTGTTGGTTTCAAAATTTTCATCTTTCGTCTCTTATTTTTTTGTATTCAAATTCTCATTGTATCCTAGTCCTGTCTTTTCATTTCGAGATATTTGACTGCTAAGGATCTCATATAATTTTTCAGTTCTTTTTTCAAACTTATTCAACTTTTCTATTGTCAATAGTAGCTCCCCTTTTGTGTGATCCAATTCTGCTTTCAATTCTCATAATCTTCTAATTGTTTATTCAAGCTATCAATGGTATTTTCAAGCTTGTAATTCTCTTCTTCACATCTACTAAATTCACCTTTTAGTATTATGTTTGTGTTTCTAAGATTTCTATTTTCAGTTTCAAAATGCTTCAACTTTTCAAGATTCTCATCTTCTTGTTCACTCTCTACATTGTCTTTGTATCCCCAAAAGGAATCAGGGTTGTTTTCTTCATCTAAATCTTCTTTAGAAATAATTTCTTCTTCTTTAGAACTTGTATGATAATCATCCTGGGTTTCTTGGTTTATGAAGAGGACTTCTCCTCCATCGTTATATTGTTCATCAGTCTCATCTGAGGAGATGTCATCATCCTTGGAGTAGAATCTCTCTTTATGGTTGAGACTTCTCTTTTTATAGTAGCATTTTTCCGCAATATGTCATATTCTACCATAGTTAAATCATTTTAAAGAAGACTTACCTTTGTATCAACCAATTCCCTTCTGGAGCCTTCTTACGAAATTTTATATTTCTTCATCAAGGTCATTATCCTTGTCTTTTGTCTTATTTATGGCTTTAAAGGCTGCTTCATTATTTGGCTGGTCACTTTCTCTACCTGTTCTCATTTCATATGCTATAAGAGACCCGTGTAATTCATCCATTGTCATTTTGGTCAAGTCCCTAGTTTCTTCAATGGCGGAGACCTTAGCATCATACTTCAAAAGAAGTGATCTCAATACTTTTTGTACAACCAAGGATTCATTAAGATCTTCACCTAATCCTCTGATAGCATTAAAAAATTCATCAACTCTAAGAAAATAGGTTTCAATATCTTTCTTTTCATCCATCTTCAAATTTTCAAATTCTTTTCTATGTTGTGGAAGCTTGACCTGCTTAACTTTTGGATCACCTTCATAGATACTCTTGATTTTTTCCCATACCTCTTTAGTAGTGTCGCATCCCATCACTTCGCTAGAAATGGTTGGTGTCAATGCTCCTAGAATAACATGTATGGATTTTGAATTACAACTCATAAGATTCTTCTCATTTGGATCGGTTGGAGAATTCTTTGAAATTACATAGCCATTTACAACTGAGTTCCAAATGTCTATTCCCAAAGCTGTTAGGTGATTTTTCACTCTTTTACTCCAATATGCATGATTGCTTCCATCAAATCGTTGAATCGCATTTGGAATGTGATCATGGTCATCCATCTCTTCTTAGGATTTTCCTTCCAGTGGTTAAACTGTTCTGAAGGCAACCTGCTATGATACCAATTGTTGGAAATACTGAGAGGGGGGTGAATCCGTGTTTAGAGAAATTAGTTATTTTGAACATGTACTTCAATTAGATCATGTATTCAATTTATATCCAATCAACAATGAAGACTACCCAATGAACAATGAAGAATAGTATGAGAGATACACCAATACACCATGCACAATATATAAGAAGTAATCATGTATTATTGTTGAAAGGAAGTAATGACTTCCAAAGGTAGCTACAACTTCCAAATATAAAGGGAGGGATAAAGCTCTAAAAGGAAGATACAATCCTCCAATATCAAGAGAGGGTTGAAATATAGATCCTTTCCTTCCTTCCACCCAAGAATATATGAGAGATAATAAAAATTTTACATTAAATTATCACCCTCAACCAACCATCACATAGAACCGGATAATGCTTCCCGAGACTTCTTCAACTTATTCAATTCTTAACTTTTTGGAATACTATGATCCTGTAGATAATATTACTCAATTTATTCTATGAAAATCCTCCAAGTTTCACTCCTTCCTCCTCGAAAAGGATTTATAGAGAAAATGGTAGACCTTATTCAATTTTGGTTTATTTAGGAGAGAGAACGTGTACATAATGCCCCACGCTCAATATTTAACATCAGATTCTAAAATTCGTACATAGGAAACTACATCCCATACTCTTTCCTATGCAATTGGTCTCACTTCATGTCGATTCTCTATGAAGACATTATGACTGTTTTACCCGTAAGGGTGAAATCATGAAGATGGGTTACGCTTTTGCTTGTTTTATGAGAAAAAAACTGTATTTTCACAATTTATTCAACTTCCGACATACAAAAGTATTTTTTTTTATTTAGAATTTCACTTTAAAGTAAAAGAAAAACTTGTGAAGAATTGTGTTAGATTTCCAATAACTATTTTTCAAATTTTTTGTATCACGATTTGATATGTCAATTTGACAATTGTTTAACAATATGTTCCTTAAACATGAAAGGAATGATAATGAGTTACTTATTTCTACAACAATGTATGTATTATTAAACATATGTTTTTAATAAACGAAATATACTGCAACAATCTACAGAGACTCTATTTTATTATGACTATAATTTTGAATCTAATGGATGAATATTATAATTTCTAGAATTTTTTGAAGTTGACCAAGCTGAAAACGTTGCAGATTTTAAACACATGTTTTTATACACATTGTATCTATCTTAATTTTTAATTAAAACTAAAATCTAAATATACCCTTTTGAAAAGAATAGTTTAAGGATTATGAATATATTTGTTTCCAAATTTTTGACTGTATATTTTTAGAGATACCGATATTTCATTTCACCGAATCATAATGTCTGCTGAAAATATTATGTAGTGATTTTTCAAAAAAATTAAATAAAATTAGGTAAAAATAAAAAAAATGAAAAAACATTATAGGAATTGAAAGTAGATTCAATTTTGGAAATGCTAGTGTCATTTTTGAAACCAAATTCTCAGTATTTGCAGGAGTCTGCAACCTCTGAAGTTCAGGTAAGCTTGGGGCAATTCTGTGTTTTTTGTTTTCAGTCCCAATTTCATGTTTTTGGCCTAAATAATCTTTTGGCCGAAAAACTAATATTTTGGACGAACGAAAAAAATCTAACAGAAACCATCAAAACTGAATGGTTTCCAAGGTTTTTCGACTGAAAAAAACCTTGTTTTGGCCGAAAGGCGGTTGAGCGAATTCTGTCGGTTGGAAAAATTGAAAAGACATGTTGTATCGTTTTATTTCACACCAAATTGTATAAATAGGCTTTCCGCCGAACACATTTAACACAATTCATCAGATGTACAGACATCTATAAGCTCGAGGATAGAGATTTCAAAGCGTTTCCATTACTGATTGCAGTTGTATTCTTTTCTTTCTTTATTACTTTCCTCTGTTCCATAAGCTTAATTGGAGGATCGATATCGATACATGGTGGTTTTCTAGAGAACTTAAACAAAGTTTCAAATCATCTTTTTGGTTTTTGTTGAATAAGGTAATTGATGTTTGTTCAAGTTTTTATTGGAATAACAATTTATATGTTGAAAGATAAATGTTGAGCATTTTTTCAAGGTGAAGTCTTTGTTGAACATATATTTTACAGATAACTATAAAAGTCACGGGAAACAAAAGTTTGCGCAAGAGAAAATATGATCGCACACAAGATGATACTCACCAAATCGAACAAAGGAAAGAGCTTTATCGGAGAAAGAAACAAGAACATGCAAATATTCACATATGATGATCGAGCACACGACACACATTGGGACTATATTCAGAAAGTACAAAATTCAAAGTATAGAATTCAAATTTAAAATATTGTAAATTTAATATAATTGATTGTAATTACAATTTGATGTTTTTCCAAAAACATAAATAGATTTGTCTCATAATGTTGAAGAAGACGTTGAAACCAGAATTGAGGCAAAAGACGTTGAAACCAAAACTGAAGGAGAAGATGAATCACCTATATGTATGTACATAAATTTAGATAATACAAGATGAACACTCAAGTATATATAATTTAGTGAATTTATGTTTGTGTTCTGCTTTTTAATATAAAATTTAAATTGAAATATGCAGGAGAATCTATCAACATTGATGATGAAATATAAGAAAATGTTGATACCGACAAATTTGGGAAGAAAAAAGCTAAGAATTATATAAGATGTCGAAATAAGAATATGTATAATAATTTTTTCAAAGATGAATCAGTAACAGTACAAGCTCAACTTTTACTTTGTCTAATGAAGTCAACAAAGTTAAAAGAAGCTACATCATTATTGGGTATTCAAAAGTCTACAAAGGATACAAAGGTGGCACAGAATGTCTTTAACAATATAACTAGTGTATTAAAAGCTTTTGGAAAATATAGAAAAGAAGAAGTTTGTGTTGCACGTAGAGCGATACAAACAGTAGTTGTTTCATCTAGCAATATAAAAGATCGTTTGACACGAAACATGGCAAAAACGATGGGAACGTCAAGAAAAACATTGCACAAACATAGAAAATTTCGTTTCCAAATAGATGTAAATGATGAATTGGCTTGTTGGACGGTGATTTCTAGACAACCCTACAAAGATAGACTTGCAGAAAATGTTAAAGAATTGGCCCGTAATTGTTCGCTGGAAGAATATCATGTTTCACCACATACAAGGGATGTGTTGCGATGAAGAATAGCATGAAATCAATATGAAGAACATCCAAAACATATATTGCCAAGGACACAAATATAGTTGTTTAATGAGTTCAAAGAAGAGAACAAAGAAGTTAAAATTTCCATCAATACATTTTTGCAACAAAAACCATGGTCTGTTAGACCCATCACTGTCCATGACACGTGTTGTTGTCATTATCATGTGGAGTTTGAGTTGTATTATGACACTTTTTTGGATTTTGTCAAAACTTTATGGCCAGGTTTACCTCCCCCTTCCACATTCCGTGTTTTTATATCTGAAATTCTATGTAAAAGAGAAGATGATGATTTATTTTACAAACAAAATGTGTTGGTGGAAAGAAATGTGATCATTGTGGAAATCTAAGTTTGTTTCATTAAAATTATCATATTGATATGAATGATCAATCATTTTCTAATATAAGAGTCAATTGAAAGAGATATGAATATATGAGCAACACGACTCCACATTCTTCAAATGTTATTTCCAAAAGGATTGATTTGAAGGTAGATAATATCAACATGATAGAATTTTTGAAGAAGTTTGAGGAAGAAATCTATAAATACACCAAGAATTCACATAGAGCTCGATGGAAAGATCTACAATTCAAACAATCCTGTGAAGTGTTTCCACTAGAGACAATTTTTTTTGTAGTTGATTTTGCAGAGAATTACATATTCATTGCACAAAAAGAAATACAGAGCGAATATTATCATTCTGATCAAGTCACGATATTTCTCCATGTTCTATATAGACATGATCAACGATGTCTTCCAAACATAGAAAGCACCAACGAAAATCAACATGTTATTAAAGAATATCACTTTTATATAAGTGATGATCGAGCACAAGACACACATTATGTACAACATTGTTTTGATAAATTTTATGATTCACTGAAAGAACAGGAAATCAGATTCAATTGACATTGGATATGGTCTGATGGGTGTGCAGGTCAATTCAAATTTGCACGATCATTCTATTGGTTATGTTGTCTTCATAAAAAATTAAACATTTCACATTGTTGGAATTTTTTTGAGACTGGTCATGCAAAAGGAGAGCACGACGGTGCAGGGGCATGTATAAAATGAGCACTTCGAAGGTATCAGCTGAACCGTCATGCCGATCGATTTGAATCCACTAAACAAAATGTTGAATGGTGCAACATGGTGCTAAGCCACGCATATAATATGTCAAGAGATGTGTTTATATATAAATGTTACATGTATGTACACATGATATATAAATTTGAACGTGTTCAAATTTATATTCAATCTTCAATCATTTTCTTGAGAGATTTCAAGTTAACAAGTTCTTGTCTTGTGTAGTTTTGTTTGGTATGTTGGAATTGAAGATGTAAATAGATCAATCCCATATGATGCCAGTACAATACCTGGGACAAGAAAAATACATTCAGTTAAAACTATTTTTTTTCAAAATGGGTTTGCATTTGATAGATGAAATGACTCTTGTTTTTGTTCAGTTTGCATAGAGGACACAGAATCCATAGATATTTGCGAGAACAAAAATGTCGGATACGTTAAAGCTTAGAGACATACTGAACTTAATGTAAAAAGGAAAATTCCACTTGCAAGCGTAGAGGAGATGGAATCAAATGAAAGTATAGTGTCAGTTGATGGCGATAGAGTTTCTGATATTGTTAGAGAAGGTGAAATTTTTATGTTTAATTTTTTTCAAATAACTTGTAGATACATACTTGTGTGATAATCTAACATGAATTATTTGTTGTCCAATATATCCAATTATTTGCAGGAGATTTTTTTGCCATGGTTGCTCCTGTAGACAACACTGAAAAATGTGAAATATTATTTGATGTGATGCATAGAACAAAAGATGAGGCTATTAGAATATTTTGATGATAACGGTTTTATATATGAAAGAGGATCCATTGTATTGAAATGATATTTTTTTCAAGAAACCCATCAAATCGATATTCATGTTCGCTTTCTAGAGTACCAATTAGATGTCACAAGTTCTCAATATAGTCATTTGGTATGTGCAGTGCGCATAAAGTTAATAGAAGTTGAATAATAATAATAAAAAAAGTTAGAAAATGGAAAATGTCCAAAGTCAATCATGAACAAACAATTGAAGATGGAATACCATTATGTTGCTTTTAAACAAACTTGGCACATGTGTACATTCCAAAAATTTTAATTTTTCATTGAAAGTACATTCCAGATTTTGATAACTTGTTTTGACTATCTTCAAACATATTTCCAATTATGATATTTATAAAAAGGGTACTATGTATAAAACAATCACTTGGGAATTGCACCCCAATTAGTACCTAAAAGTATATTGTTAATACTTACAACCTAATTAGTATAGGATTTAGGGAACTACTAATTTGTATGGAACTGAAAGAACCATTTGGTAGGTTATACCCCTATCGATACCCAAAAGTATGTCATTGGGGAATTTCACCCTAATTAGTATAGAAGTAAAAGACATGCTTGGAGCACACCTTAATTTACATATATAGGAGTGAGACAATAGTTTAATGAATTTGCATCTTAGTTAGTGCCAAAATTATGTTCTTGGGATTTAAACAAGAATTAATTTATAATAACAAGGGAACCACTTGTAGTGCACCCTATTTGAATAAGAGTAAGAGAAGTACTTACAAATTATGACACCCCCATTAATACCCAAAATTATGTTCTTGGGGAATTCAACTCTAATTAGGATATGAATGAGGGAATCACTTGGAAATTTATGCCCAAGTATGTTATAACCTAAATTTGTATAAGCGTCAAAGAACCAAGAATTGATTGGGGTGCAACCTAACTTTAATATAGGATAGAGGAGAACTTAATCTTTTAGGGACATGCATTTTATATAATACAAGTTCTTTTTTCAAGTCAAGAAGTGAGGTATCCTTAGGTGTAAGGGATGAAACTAATCCTAACTAAGGCATGCTCACTACTAGGCATATTTACAAGACATCTTTAGGTACATGATCCAACTAATAGACCCATCATCATATATCCTCCTAAGCATGCCCCCTTCTAACATTTGGATGAGACTAATCATTTTTAAAGAAAGCATAGTATTAGGGTAGCTTTATGATATCAAATTCTCATTCCACCTTGTGATTGGAAATGGCTCACATGTTAAGACAAGTAAAATATATTTTAATGAAGTTCATTTGATGGGGTTTACTTGCTTTAGAATGTTTTAACCCATTCCCATATATGTATTATGGAGTTGTAACGAACCTCCTCGTTACGAAAACAACTCTGATAATAGGTGCATTTTTTTTTTGTTTAAGGTGTGTGCGCATGTGTAAAAAGGAACAGACACACTTGACTCTACGTCGCCACCCGACAACTAACAAGATGCAAAAACGATGATTACAACAAGAAGACATAATGCACACAACATGTCACTGCAACCGTAACAACCATAGACATAAGGTGCACAACAAGTAACCGCAAACATGTGACGTCACACAGGGTTATGCACAATACGAACATAGAAGGAAGAATCCATAGTAGTATTTTTTACCATTTCTTCATAGGAAAGCAGGGTGTTTAATATTAGTTCTCTGCTCCGGAGAGAGAGAAGGTCAAATAGGGTCCTGGCCGACTGCTCAGGCAGAAACTAGTAAATTCCGTCAAGTGTGTCGCAAGAGTGGAAACCCTGCCTTTAAAGGGCTCGAGACTCTTGATACGGCACTGGATTCTTTACACAGAAAAAGGAATCACACACACAGACTTATGGACTAAGGCTACATGGAGGTGGCTACATCCCACTCGACACCACAGTCCAACACACAGAAGGGTCATCAACCAAGTACTACGTTAACTGCAATGAACAACAATCTCTCATTTACTAACTCAGAATAATCTATTGTGCTTAAATCAAGGTTATTACCCCATAAATGTTTATTAATAACAATAAGGATTACAATAACACTGCCATGAAATATTAAACACCTTACATTTATATCACGTATCCGACCATGATTCACAATTTCAATACCTCTTATATGCTACAACCATAAAGTTACGAAGACCTTACATGATAAAAACATTTCAGATAACCATGCAGTTATCACAATTCGATGATCTTAAATTTCAATAATGATGCAATAATAACATAGACATCCCTTCTGCAAGTTATCTACGCAACGCTACACTCTATAATATGTTGCAACAATAATCTTACATATTTCAAAATCACAATGAATCCATAGCATTACCTTTACATATCACCTTAACATTATAAATTACAGTCTCCATACATGTTGATTACCGTATCAATTTACATGGTTACCGTAACAATTTACATTATTCATAATAGTGTAATGTTAGTAACCTTTCCACCCAAATGACAACACCCTTACCCTATTGTCAAAATATAAAAATAACATCATAGTTATAATTAACCTCATATTTAAACATAACAATATAACATCATATTTAAAGATGACAATATATAACAATAACAATATTAAAATGACAATATTTGAAAATACCAATATTTAAAAAGGACCATATATAAAAATAACAATGTTTAAAAATGTCAATATCTAAAAATAACAATATTATAATTTATATTACAATAATCTTGCGATACATTGACCATAACATTACATTTAATAATTTCCAACAATAACGTTTACCTTTAATTGATAAAACGGTAACATTACATCTACAGCTTGCTATAACTAGGTAATATAGTAACTTCTCTATACACACTTCAACAGTTGCATATGCTAACAATAGCCATCATTAATGCAATAATCTGATTTATAGATCGGTGCTCGATGATTCAGGGACCAACCATCAATGCAGCCACGTCAAAAATAATTAATGACCGCGCAGTGCTCTAAGATTATTGACCCCATAGTTATACAATTAACACTATCATAAACAAAAGATGGCATTAAGGTAAAAGATCCTTAGGAAATCCTTTATCTCCAACATAACCCTAAACCTAAAATAGCATTCCCTACAGGATAACCGTAAAATAGATTGCAATCCAGACTGTAATCTATGTAAGACAGGGGTTCAAGTTAACGCTACCATTGAAATTATATCCTAGATATTACCACTGACATTAAATCAAATTTCCTCTCCTTTTAGTTACTACAAGATCTGAACCTCGTAAAGACACTCCACAGCACCAACCATGCCAGAGGCATGAACCAAGGCATCTAAAAACTGGCGAAAAAGGCATGATTGTCCAACACGTTAACATTGGCAGAACAGTAAGGGCCATCCTGGGGGATTTCTAAGCCAACGGTGTTGTCAGAGGATGAAGGATCCTTGTCCTCTATGCGCGTGGCTCTGACTCAAATATGGAAGAAAAAAAAAGGGCAACCACGGGCCCGTGGAGCACAGAGTTACAGCCTCGAAAACCAGGATACATCGTTGGGTTCATGTTCCAAGGAATTCGTTGCGTCTTGGGTAAAACGAATAGACCAATCGAAATGAGAGGGAGATTAACCAGGTCAACATTGAATCGATCTAACAACAGCTCAACAGGTCGTTGTTCTCATCCTACAGGGTTGTTGTTTCTCGTTTTCTTTTATTCATTGTGGTTTTTGTTTGAACCGGTCCGCATCAGTGGAGGGAAGACCCGTTGGCAAGAGTCGAGCAGCAGCCTATAGTGACTGGCAACTGCTGCATCAGAATACAACAATTTGCGGTGCGGTTTTAGGACTGGGTTCCCATCAATGTGCGTGTGGTGGATGCCACATTCTCATAGCGAAGCTCTGGACAAAAATTGGACAGGTCGATTTATTATCATCTCCTTTCCTTGTACAGAGACTGAAACTATTGTTGTCAACCGTATGAAACCGGGCAGGATTGATAAAAATGTTGTAACAAAGAATAAGTTTTTATGGATGCCATTCTTAGTAGAGGAAAAGAGGAGTTAGACAAAAGAGATTGAGAGCAAACCTTAAAGATCATCACTAAACCCTCACTCGTTCAGTTAAGAATGGTAAATCTTGGAGGCCAGGCTACATTTGGCCATTAACCATGGATGCACGGACAGAAAAAAAAAAATCTCGGCGACTAATAATTATACAGTTAAATTTCACCCATTAAGAGGTGAAAGCGCAAGGCCAGAAAAATAAGAAATTCTTGATCAGACACACCAGTAAGGGAAAACCATTGGACCATACATATAAGTCGCTGGCCAATATAAGTCATGGAAATTCT
Source organism: Picea sitchensis (assembly GCA_010110895.2). NCBI lineage: Eukaryota > Viridiplantae > Streptophyta > Pinopsida > Pinales > Pinaceae > Picea > Picea sitchensis. The sequence goes on along the minus strand of SNQJ01S0113999.1, from coordinate 18,589 downwards.
CGGAAATTTAAACTCATTTTACCACATAGATAAATCGCTGCCCCACATAAAAACGTTGCAATCTTCAAACAATTAAAATCATCATACAGTTCCCAGCATAATTTCTAATGCATTATACTCAATAAAATAAAAGAGTGTACCTTTGCCTTGTCTCCCGTCTCGAATGAAGTCTGTGTGCTCCTTGCCGCTCCTGCTCGCCGACTGTAGAGACTACACCGATACCTCCCAGCCAACGCTAGGGGTACTCTGCTTCCCCCTTAGCCCCCCAAGCCGCAAAGGGGCCACACAAATCCAGAAGGTATGCCTAGCTTCCCAGCTCACCTCCAAGGCTGAGCTACCACTCCAATACCATCTGAGAAATTCCCAACTCCTCACAAGCAATCAGTCAGTCAAAATTCGGCAGCATAACAATACCTAACAGCCCCATCCTCCTTTTCCCCTCATCCCCCTTTCTTTTATAGAGTTTTGAGCCCCATCTTTATTTTTTAAGTTTTAAAGAAAACCCTCCAAAAATTCTTTGTTGTACAAGTGTCATTCATCCCCCACATTTCTCCAAAATTAATTTCTTTAACTTATTAATTGTCTATGTTTCCTTTTTTTTTACTTAGTTTCCCTATTTTTTTATTAATCCCTTCTTTAAAACCAAAAAGGTAAATGCGTTAATGCATCTTTTCCTTTTATTTTTAAATTCATACTTTTTACACTCCCACTCGTTAAATAATTTTATTACTATTGGTTTAGTCTGAGTTTATGTCTGAGTTTTAAGGAAAATAGTTTAGTCCCTTAAGCATTCAATTTATTCACTGAAGGTTATGTGTTCTATCAATCAAAACTATGGCTTTCGGTATTTGTTTATTTATGAATTAGTTTAATTTTTGAGAAACTATTGCGTTCATAAGGGAGTTATGCTTTAAAAGTTTTTATAAGGTTATGTAATTGACAGAAGTTGGGTTTTCATAAAAGTTATGCTTTCAAATGTGTTAATGAACTCTCATTGAAAGTTGTGTTTAAAGAAGGAGATGCCTTCAAAGAAATTTATTGTCTGAGTTAACTAAAACTGTCAATTATGTATATTTATATTTTTAAGAAAAGTTATGTTTCAATTTGAATAAAAGTTATGAGTTCATTAAAAGTTAAATGGTTGAAAAAGATTATGAAATCTTGTATCCGTTGATATATTGGTTGTATAGTTGGATGAAGTTAACGTTAATAAATCCAATAACTAGAGCTCAAGTACGTTCTAAAAATTGTATTCTCATTGCACTGCATTGAGGTGTGAACTCTAGCCTAAAATCTCATAATGATGTTTGCTTAATTATTTTAATGGTTATTAGGGTTAATTGCTATTAATAATGATATTTGGGATATAGGATTAGGTCAAGATTCATTGGAGCTATTTCATTTAGAATTAGGGTTAGGCTCTTTTTAGATTTAGAGTTAGGGCCTTTTTCCTTAATGGTTAAACAAAATTTTTATCTTAGAGA
>SNQJ01S0113998.1:28310-45922 GCA_010110895.2 Picea sitchensis | reverse complement strand
ATTCAGTCCATACCTTGTCATTTTCAGATGAAGGGAAAATCAATATCGCTTGGTTAAAGATGGAAAATATTTTGTTGTAAATGTGCATAAAGAAAATGGAAACTCTCATTGATAAGTGCACACCAAGCAAGAAGGTTGATCAATTGCGAACGAAGGGAGAATTAGCAGGAAGAAGGAAAGATGGAGGTTGAAGCATTGTTGAATGCTAGAATAAAAAGCAGAGACAATAGTTGGAACAATTGATTAGTGTCAAGGGACTGCAATCCAAAAGGGAAGTTGAGCACGAGATTCCATTGTTGCTAGAATCCTTATTGCTCAATATTGGACTGTACAGACATTCTTTATTGGAAGCTAATGAAGAAACAATTGTATTGAAGTTTGTTTAGCTTGGTGTAATTGTGAGATATGTCTTGGTATTCATGTTGGTATTGGCCTCTCTCTGGTGCCTATGTGGGATTGGTGCCTTGAGAGATTACAGAGTAGATTACTTTTTTGGCAGTATAAAGTTCTCTCCTTTGTAGTTAGGATAACAATTGTGAGCAAGATCCTTGAGGCCTCCCACATATACTATGTGTTTTGTTGGTTCCCTAGTAAGGCCTAGTTTCATTGATTGGAGCAGATTTTGCGTTCGTACTTGTGATCCAAGTGTGGTGGGGCTCGATGTCTTCCAATGATGCCTCAGGATGTTTGCATCATGCCCAATGATGAGGGAGGCCTTGGTTTGATCGATGTTGCGACTCAGGGCAACATCTTGGCGACCAAGTGGGTGGCTAGATGTTTGGAGGGTATCATCTTGGCAACCAAGTGGGTGCTTATATGTTTGGAGGGTACATCTCCTTGGTAGGTTTTGATACGACCTAGAATTATTTTAGCTTGGCCTGTTGATAAAAAATTAGGGTTGTGTTTAATCTATGTGACGTGATATCTGCCCCCTATCATTCCTTCATCTTCAGGGTAATTTGGTTAGCTTGGAGCAGGGTGGCAGGCTTGGTTTCTTGGAAGATTTTAGGCAACAGAGCTAGGTGGGATTTGGCCAAGAGGTTGTTATGGGGTTGGAAGTTGGATGTCACATGTATCTCTGATCTCCCACATTTTCAAGAAATGAGATTAAGTAGGAAGAAGATTTTCTTTTGGTCTTTGTGGGATGCTTGTTCCTATTCTTGGAAGGATTGGTGTACGATTACTCATGAGCTTGCATTATCTTCTGTGGATTGACCCACTTTGTTGGAGATAATTGGGCTCATCCCATGGGAAGATCTCTTCAAGATGAATATTGATATGACATGTCCCTTCTTAATGCTAGATGGGTTCCAATAGATGTTGAGAGTCGTTGGATTTAGAGGCTACATAGTGTTTGGTTGATGAGGGTTGCTTATAAGCTCTGGGTGTTTGCTTGGTTGGTGATTTACCAAGGTCTCACAAAGCGCTTTTGGCCAGGAGTGGACTTTTTGATGGTCTCTACCTCTCTTCTTCAAAGGAAGAAACAATGAAGCATATTTTGTGGGATTGTCCTTTTGTGGGTTCTTGTTGAGCTCAAGGGTATTCTTTGTTGGCAGACATTGTTTAGGGACAATTTCATTGCAGTATAACTTTTATTAGAGATTCCATATCTGTGATTCAGGATTCCTTGGCTGGTTTTTGGCACTGTTTGAGAGTTTCCACATTGCATGTTCTGTGGAAAATCCATTTCAAGTATGTATTTGATAATGAGGTCATTTCTTTGGTTGCTTTTGGTCAGTTACAGAGAGATGAGGTACATATGCAATTGTTGGAAAAAGGATCATTGCTGATTAAGGATGCCAAACTGTTACACCATGTCTTTTATTTTGGTTTCATTGCTGTTTTAGTTGTTTTGAGGAAGAGGATATGAATTTCATTATATTCTTTAGACTCTTCTTCAATCTTTTCAATTTTATTTTTCAAATAAAATATCCTTCCGCATATATAAGAATGATTTCTAGAGGAAAAAAGATAACCATCAAGAATCGTTATCCATTGCCACTGAGCAATGACTTGTTGAATCAATTGGAGTAAGAGGAATACTTCACAAAGCTAGACCTTAAATAAGGCTACAACCAAGTGTGAATAAGAGAAGAAGACACTTGGAAGATGACATTTAAAATGAGACAGAGTTTGTATGAATGATTAGTTATGCTCTTTGGATTATATAATGTACTTAAATTCTCTATGTGTTTGATAAATTATGTGTTGCATCCATTTATAGAATGTTTTATACACTTATTTGGATGACATTTTAGTATTCAACTTGGAAAGAGCACATCTCACATCTTAAATAGGTATTGGACACACTTAACAAACTTTCGTTGTTGGATAATCTCAAGAAGTGTGAATCTGGTAAACAATCATTGATTTACTTTAGACATGTGATTGGTGGGTGGGGAATTGAAGATAGCTCCAACATAGATCAAAGCGATCTACAAGTGGCCGACTCTTAGCAAATTGACAAAGGTATGAAGCTTTATATGAGGAGCATAATATTTGTGGAAGTTTAGAGCTTCATTTTGAGCAATAGCTGCACCACTTCATGTTGTAACAACCCTAAAATTCATAGCTGCAAAGAAGTCATAAGAGGTGCAACTTAGAGAAATAACTCCAAGGAGAGAGAGAGAGAGAGAGAGAGAGAGAGAGAATTTTGCAATAAGGTGAAAACCAATCTATACTCAAGCCATGAATCAATGTAGTCGCTAAGATGGAGTAGAATATGAGTCGTTGGATCACTTTATTTCTAGAACATAATCATAATTGTTGGATTACATAACTACAAATGAAAATTAATGTATACCAAAGAAACACACTAAGAAACACTTTTACCTCACGACACAATAGACCACAAGGATCTAACTAACTTCTAAGTGTCTAATATCCTAACACCTCCCTTACAATAACTTGAGGTAGGATTGAAGGATTTACATTACAGACACAATTAGAGAAGGAAGGAGGCATTAGAGCCTATCCTCCTTATTGACAACTTCTTTGAACTCCTAACATAGATCGAAGTTTGGTAAACTTTTTGCAAGAGACTTTGTGAAAAAGTTTGTAGCTTGATCTTTTGTAGGGAAAACGAGAACTTCAATAACTCAACAATGAATGGTTTTTGATGAAGTGCATGTGTAGCTCGATGTTTGTTGCACTAATGTTGAATTGGATCTTTGACGAACTTGATGACACTTTGATGTTGCACTGTAGGTGGTCGGATACCGCTATTGCCGAATCCAAACTTTGAAATGATTTGTCGAAGTCACAAGGATTCTTAACTTGCATTAATCACGCTATGCTTTGTTTCTGCTTAAGAAAGAACAATAGCTTGTTGTTTCATACAAGTGACAGTCCAAACTACAATGAGAAGATAACTTGCAATAGACTTTCAATCATCAATGTCACCAAACTAATTGGAATTGGTGAAACCAACCAATAAAAAAGCCCCCCCTAAACTATAATATATCCCAAACTAAATTGCACTCTGGACATATTGAAGTATCCTTTATCTTCTTTCCAATGTATTTTCGTGGGGTGTTTGCATATAATGGGAAGCAAGACAAACAAGAAAGGAAATATCAAGACGGTTATGAGTCAAATAAGAGGCTACTAACCTGATTGATGGCACAGTGGCATCAACTTCGAGTAGTACATGTGGCAACATTTGGACCTTTAATTAGAAAGGAGAGGAGGTTGGTTTAGAATCTTCCCCGTGAAAGTGGTGGAGAAGGTCACAAGCATACTTAGTTTGGGAAAGGGGAAATACCTTCCTTAATTACAAAACTTGGAGGCCAAGGAAATAATGCAAATATCTTAATTCTATCATTTCAAATTCTTTTTAAGGTACGATTTCACATTCATTAAAAGTTTACTATCATTACTAGAGGATAAGGTAATGAACATAGCAACATATGAGACTAATTTCCTATTTCTTGGTATAAAAATATTATATCGAATGACATCTAGAAAAACTACTGTCAAGAAGAAAGCTATCCATTTTAAACACTGCTTCTGATATTTCTGTTTTAATACCATAGAAAGATTTCTTAAGGAGGCATACAAGGCTAGAATCACTCTGAACATAGCTAGGAGGTTGCTCCATGGATATTTTTTGCAAATCCCCATGCAAGAAAGTGTATTTAACATCCATCCGATGGACCTCCCATTTATGTGAAGTATGCTAGAACAAGGTGGATGGAATTCATTTGTTCTAATAGAAAAATGTTCATTATAGTCAATGCCTTCAACTTGAGAGAATCCTTTGGCAACTATTCCGCCTTGTGTCCTTCAACACTTCCATTTGATGGTACTTAATTCCATACACCCATTTACATCTCTGCAAGTTTTCGTCTTCTAATGATACAACATCCCAAGTATCATTCCATTAAAGAATGATACTCCCATTCATCACTGTGTCCCACCTAGATGGCCAAAGCTTATGCAATGTGTCTCGACTACGTAGTCTCAAACTGAGGCAAAGAGAGAGGCTCACGGGAATCATGGAATGTGCCCGACACCTATCAAGAGAATCACCCACAAGGTCACTAGTCGCCTGCAAGGGAATGCACCATCTTAAGAAGAAGTGGTGTCAGGCAGTAGTCATGTTCATTGGACCTATCATCTATAGACCATGAGCAAGTGAGGTGAATATTCTCATCCTCACTTTCATTATCTCTGATGCATACTTAGTTCTCTACACCTATTTACATCTCACAAGTTTTCATCTATGTGGAAGAGGTACAACATCCTAAGTATCATTCGCCATTAAAGAGCCATACTCTTCATGTTGAATTTTCACTATGCTAGGCTCAAGCATGAGGTTTATTTCAATTCTTAGCATTTACTTGAACCATAGACAAATGCAATGACACCATTAACAATTGCTTCAATAACCAATATCGGAAGAATAAATACCATGCACAAGAACACAAGAAATATCTTGGGAAACCCTTCTCAACAAGGAAGAAAACCTAACAATCCTTAGCTATATTCTCAAGAGAAAGACTTCTCCACACCATAAACTCTAGCACACACAAGAGGGTTCTATGACCAAGAAAGATAGCACCTAAGAGAAGTGCACAATTTCAGCCTCTAGAAGATGTACTTGCTTGAAATTTCCAAAAATCACATGTGTGTTTTGTTTCCTCAATGGGAAATCACCTTTATTTATACTATAGACTCGACACATCAACATGTAGTGCTCATTACAATGTACAATTCCTCATTTAACTCGCACATAATTAATAATTACCATTACCTTATCTTTCACTTTATGTAGGAGGTCTACCTGCACTTTACATCACAATAGTTACAAAATCTAACTCTTAGACAATATACCAAGGGATCTCACACACCCACTAGTGCTCAACACTAGGGGCACGTCCCTAATTAGTGCTCAACAACAAAAACGCCCAACCTACCGTAGATTCTATTTCACTGAAATCTCACAGAGAATCATCTGACACACCTACTCATACTACCACTAGAATCATGTCCACTTCAGGTTCAAATGGACAAGTCCTACTCAACTGATCTCTATATCATTGAGTCTCACAGAGAATCATCTGGAGTACCACATCGTATCAACTTTCTACAAAAGGAGAATAATAAACTAATGTACAAAAATCGCTTCCGAAAATCGCTTGTCCAAACATTGGAAAAATCGGCAAACATCGGCAATATATCGGCAACTTAAAAATACAAAATATCTATTTTTTTTAATTTTGAAACATTTACAACAATAGCATCAAATAGACAGATGCCACATGAATATGGAAATAAAACAGATATATAAGATATATAAGATGTTCCATAGATACATCACACATAAAATGAATCATGTCCTGATTCGTGAGTCAATAAAAAATATAATAAATCATAGCAAATGGTTCATGATTGTTACTTCAGACTCATGAGTATGACTCATGAGTCATTCACACGAAATCAAGTAAATAAACTATGATTCCCTCTACTCTTTTTACTAGCAAAGGTAATCGCTGTAGAAAATGCTTTTCCTCTAGCAATAGGAATAGGTGCCCTTGAGGTATAAAGCTTGCACTGTAAGTCAAACGCCCTCTAGAAGAAGTAGAAGACCATCGAGACAAATGTCACCTAGAAGAAGGCACTGGTAGAGGAGGTTTCCATCAGCTAGTGCTACTACTCCAAGCCCATATCTCCCTCTGACTGTGACTCTCGCTCGGCTGGTGGCACACTTGCAGACTCGTTGTGAAACTGAATATCCTCTGATACATCCTGATCCAAGTCCTCAGTGATACCATGATCATCACCACTGCCCTCTAGCCAATCAAGAGTGTTCTCAGTAACAGATTCCTCAACCTCCACACTCCATGCAACAAGCAGGTTACTCCTATCCAATGAAATACCTTTCACATCAATTCTTTATTCAAGTCGTCACCCACAACTTGAGATTTTAGTGGACGTAGACCAAATCATTTAAGGCGTGAGGTATCCAACCTGGAAGGGGATCATAAATTAATTTATTAGAATGTAAAGGAGCATAAAATTTAAATGACAAGTTAACAATTTATAATTTTAAAATGAATTTGAAATTTCATTTGAAATTTCTTAATTTGTTGCGCTATGTATTTTTCAAATACACTCTGCTATGCCACAAACTTAAGAGCTACATGTCCTGCTAAGCACCTGAATTTCCATCATCTGTAGAATAGGTAACTTTGCGCCATAGTTTTCCCACCAAGTATCTACAACTAATTAGAGAAAGTTGAAACATAAGAGAAGACAAATTGAAATTTGAAAATGAATTTTGAAACTTAAAAGTTAAAAGTTAAACAAGGTGAAACTTACTTCGCATTATGTTCTTCCTATCATTTATGGCTATCTCAAACCTAAATAAGCTAATGGACCTCTTATAAAGTTCCAATTGTTGGGAAGTTTCACTCTGCCACCGATTGGAACCATCCTCTGGACACACTTAAAGAAGCCAGACATAACCTCTCAATCAAACCTGAAGCCATAGTCGAGAGAATGTGGATGAGGTATAACCCTCAAAGATGAATGGGGTTTATGGAGTGTGTTGTTCCATCGATTATCAATCACCATCCATATCATTTCTTTTCCCTCATGCCCTTGATCCCCCTTGTCCACATATTGGCACGTATCGACTCTTTGGCCCCTATCCATGGCCTCATAGGTAGCCCATTGTGGGCTTCTGCCCGTCGCCGACTAAGCTGAACCTTTACCAAAGGTTCACCGATGGTATACTCATTCACCGACATCCCAAAAGCTCTCCCTCGGTATGCAACTAGCCTCGTAATGGCTTGCCCCTCTGGTTTATTTCTAAATGATAAAGCACGCCACTCAGGTGAAACACACATTGCCTGCAATTCCCACCTAGAATTCAAAGAGACCGAAGAGAAATAAAACTAGTGGCAAAGCATGTCATGGCAGGACACACCAACTCTTTCTCATTTTTGAATTGTCTCATCAAGCTAAGTACAAAAACATGATTGTATATGAATTTTGTGATGATCCTCGCTAAATCAATGGCTTCCTTGATCCAATCAATCTTTCACATATCCTCTAACATCAATTCAAAGCAATGAGCGGCACAAGTACTCCAAAATAGTGTAGGATACCTCGACATAAGCATCCTACCACACATACTTGCAACATCATTCATTATGACTTGGACAACATGCTGCGGACCTCTCTCTTGGATGAACCCATCCAACAAATCACATAATAATTGTGCATATTTTGTATATGCACTTGCATCAACATTTTTTGATAAACATTGTCCCCTTGGACAATGAACTAAGAAATTATATCCTAATTCTTCCTATCACCAAATCCATCTCGACATCATCAGCATCCCGAATTGCTGAATCTCGGCTCTCGCAACTCGAAAGTAACGGTTCATTTTGAAGGATGGGCCCTCAACTCCTCATAAGTGGGGGCTTATACCGGACCAACAATACTAGCAGCGTCAAACATGGACACATAAAATGGGTTCCCTGCAAAATTAGGAATATCACTCCATGGCTACATCACTCCACAAGTTTGTCCGCTTTCTTTTTTTTTCAACATGGACTTTATAGACCAGTACACCTAAAATGGCATAAAATATGATGATACAGTCGTGAGATTTCATTTATCAGAGGAGGATCTCACTAGACTCACTCCCATTGCCCCATGAGTGTGTGTTCTTCCCCTTGACTTGGATCTTGAAGTCATTTCTTTTTTCTTGGATTTTGCGTACTTTTTGTTTTCTGTATACTCTTCAAGTGCTTTTGTGGCCTTCAATACAAGTTCTTTCACTTGCCTCTGCGACAAATATCCACCTCATTCCCTCGAATTTTAGCAAGGTGGTATTTTAGCCGATATACCCAACCGAACATTGTTTTCCCACATAGTTTGCATTTGAGATGTTGTCGATTCCCTGGAGGATCGTGCTCACCATACTCCCAGAATGGATCTAATGGTTTTGGCATCTTTAATATGGGAAAATATGAACCTAGGGTCAAAAAAATCATTTTTAGCATGTGTTATTGATGAAAATGAAAATTTAAAAATCGAGATAAATTAATTATGTATCTAGCATTCAAACTTGGTTTTGAACCCGAAATAGACACAAAAAATTTAAACTAATTGACATTGACCTAGGGAAAAGAAAATCCCAAAACGTTTTGGGCATACATGGCAAGAAAGAAAATCATATAAGAATGAAAAAAATGGTTTTGATCCATCAAAAATCTATTTGGAAGATGTAAAAACTCATTGCCACTGAAAACATATGAAAATCTATGGTAAAAAATGAGAAATAATGGGCAATTTTTTTACTTACCTCCAAAATGCAAAAATTGTGAAATGGACTAAAAATTCCAATGCCAAATCCACAAATTTGACCTTGGAATCACAAAACTCTACGACAACCTCTCCTTTGTCTCAAGTTGAATACGGCTCTCCTCCTTGGCTAATGCACAAATAAAACACTAAAAACCCCTCACGGACCCCTTTAAAACTCATGAAGTTTTAAAATTTTACATCTACATTTTTATTCCATCGAATCTTTATGACATTTTTTTCGTATTTTTCTTAAATGGCCAAAAAATCACATTTTTCAGAATATTTTTTTCCTAAAAATTTAAAGCTAAGAAAATCGCTACTTCTTTATGACATGCATTTTTCACGACATTTTCAACACCTAATAAACCTTATCACATGGCTCTTCACCCTCACAGGTACACATTTTTCATCTCAAACTACACACCTATCTCATGTAAGATCTTTCCTACACAGTATAACACAACGCTCCATCTCCTCGCCTCTCAGAGAGGAACTTATACACCTATCTCCGGGAACACCTAACTCATGTATACACCCAACCCTATGGCTCTCTCACATGCATCACTCGGCTCAGGTTCCGGGAGGATGTTCTGACAATCAGAATTTCATCACCACTTCCTCTCAAATTTAGGAGGCATTCTCATTGTGCCACAAGCCTCTCACTGAAGTACTTTACTGCTTTTTGGCAAGGCTTTTAGAAGATATTCTGCACTGGCCATGTGTAGAAGTTACCGCACGTATTGTTTTCTCCGCACTCATGTCTCTGGAGAGCATGATATTTTATCTTAATGTGTTTCAATCTATCATGAAACAAATGGTTCTCATAGAGCTTCACATAGGTCTGGTTATCATAATGAATAGTGGTGGAATCCATCACATGTCCGGATCCATCACATGTCCAGATAGATCTGCAAGGATTTTTTGAAGCCACATTGCTTTGCATACTGCCACACTAATGCTATATACTCTGCTTCTGCTTTACTTGGCACACAGAGCTTTGTTTCTGCTACACCAGGAAACCAAAGCAGACCCTGCAAAACAACAACTGATGTTTCTTCTGGTCCACTGCGCCCTGCCCACCTGTATCGGCATATCTGTGCAACCTGTGCCCACACTGGATATTATCTCTCAGCCATATCCAATTGTGCTCGTAGATATCTCAGTACATGCCTGCTGCTATCCAGTGAGTCTGTCTTTACTGACTCATGAATTGACTAAGCATATTCACTGTATAATATATATCTTGTCTGGTGTTAACTAGATACATAGTGATCAACTTCCATTAATGGTACAAGTAGGGATCAATTCGCTCTAACTTCTGGCCGCTTTGAAGCATCGATTATTTTTCAAACTATCACCATTGGTAGGTAAGCATTTGTACTCTCACATAACAACTTTTTTTGGTATCTCCATAGTATATTTTCTTGACTTAGGAAAATTTCATTAGTCCTCTTCCATACTTCTAGTCTCAAGAAGTAGTGTATCATACCTGATTCTTCATCTCAATTTAGTACCAATGCTTGTTGTATTCAACAACAATAAGTCTTCTTTTTACAACAGAGGAATAGTCATCCACATATGGACCAAGATTAAGCACTCGTTACTAACAATATGGTAATATAGGTTTGGATCAATAACAATCTTGGTTTAAGCTCAAATACATCAAGAATCCATCCATTTTTTCATACCAAGTGAATAAGGTGCTTGCTTTTAGTCCATACATGGCTTTCTTCAACTTGCACATGAGATTTCTTGTTGTGTATCAATTTAACTTTCCGTCGCTTCATTATAAACTTCTTCTCAACTTTACCATTGAGGATGCCTTTTCTTCATCCATCTCGATGTAGTTTCCAACTCTCATGGATGAATCTAGTGTACTAGTACTAATGGAAGTGTATCGGCTATTGGAGTAATGTCTCATCATATCAACTCTCATTTCAGAGAGAATCCTTACAAATACTATCGCTTCAGATTTTTCTCATTAATTTCCATCACCGTGATGCTTGATCTTATAGATCCATTGAAGTCACACTTCCCTTCCGGTCTCGCAATATCCCATACATCTTTCTTCAAAATAGACTGGTATTCTTCCGTCATGGAATCTTGCCACTCGTCACCTTCGCTTCCATGACAAGAAGGCTTAGAATCACGATGTGGCTCATGGTTGAAAAGTAGCTCTAAAATCTCTTTGCTCCCTTTCTCTCGATGTGCTCTTGAGGTCGATATCCCTCCGCTTCTTGCAAGTTTTCGAGCTCCCATTGCACCTTTTACATGGCTCACTGCATGTCTCTCGGGCATATCAACTAGAGTAACCGGATCAACTTGGATCAATGGTCAAGCTCGAATCTTAAAGGAGAAGGTGTTGTCTCTTCCTTCCTTTTAAATATTTTTGACTCCCTCTAATTCAAGTGACTTTTGAAGTCTTAAGGATAGATATCTTCCTTTTCCTGTTTACTAACCTGGAGATATCTCATGTCTTCTCAGGTGCTTTATTGACTCTACAGTGTTTTGATGATCTATGTACTAGGATAATAATCAATCAAGAAAAGTTGGACTCCTGTACTGTATAATGGTCCAAGTCACGAGGGCTCCAACAATTAGGGATAATATTCTTCACTATTAAAATGCAATCAACCACAGTTTAATGATTAAATCAAATAAGTAACAACTTACCTTTATTTCACAATCATGCTCAATCTTTGCATTTGTTAGAGGAAGTAATCCTCATTTCCCATGTCTTCATCCTTTTGAGGTGGATTTGGATCAATTTCAATGGTATAAGTATATTGTCTTCCCTTCTTCATGTTTGGACAGTTTCTTGCATAGTGCCTATATTTGTCACATATGAAGCACTCGATCTTTGACATGTCTCTTCTCCGATCATTATCTCAACTTATTGTCTTCATTCTTTGAATGTTTGCCCTGAAGTTTCTTTTGAATCTTGCTCCTTTATTTGTATGAAGTGAAATAGCATGATTTTCATCATGAGGGAAATCTTCCACTCCTCTAGCTCTAAATCCGGGATTTCTTGAATATAGTTTGTCCACGCATCTATCAAAGTAGTTTTTCTTCCAATCGATACTTTGAAGAAAGAGTTCCAATGTTTTGGAAGATTATTGAGAGTGGTCAAAGCAAGTTCTCTGTTAGATATGATTTCTCCAATGGAACCTAGCTGGACTCCATGATTTCTGACATCTTCATTAAGAAGGCAACAACGGTGTCACCTTTGGTCATCTTGATACTTTGAAGTCAGTCCTTCAATGTAAGAGCTCCGAGGGTGTTATCATTCTCAAACATATTCTTCAATGCTCATACATTTCATAAGCCGCTCTTAGGGTTGGTAACACGAGGGTAGGAGATGATCTCTATTTTGAAAGTATATGATTATCTTCCTGCCTTGACATCATCTTCCTTCCTTTCTTCCTTTCTTCATCTAGTATTTGCCTTTGGTAAACCTTTAATACCTATGTCATCCTCTTCAAGGGTGATCTAAATTCCTGACTTCTAGGAACTCAAGTTGCTTGATCCATCGTTTATCTTTCCAATTGTTCTCGTTTCTTCATATTAGATTCTCACAAACCCCACAACTGGACTAGAAAAATCTAACTTAATTGTATAGGTTAGCAAATTAGGTTTGCTAGCTTATGACGCTACCAATAAGCCTTGAAGTCCAAGAACACAAAAGCTTCAAGCTAAAGAGTCAAACCCTAAAACCAAAATCTCTAGAAAATTATGAAACCCTAGGGCCAAAATCCAAAATTTCTACCTCACTTTGAGAGTTTTCAGAGGTGCTAGCTGAGGTCAGACACTCCCCTGCCCACTTTCAGCCCCAACGCCCAAGTGTGAAGTGCTAAAACACCCAAAAGAAGAGGGTTGCACGAGTTTTTTCTGGAAACCCTAGGAGAGTCGTACAATTTTGCCTCAAGAAAAGTGAGAGATGACTGGTGATGCTTGTGCAATGGGTTCTTCAAGATCTATGCCTACTTCATGTTGAATTTTCACTATGCTAGGCTCAAGCATGAGGTTTATTTCAAGTTTAGTATATACTTGAACCATAGACAAATGCAGCTACACCATTAACAATTGCTGCAATAACCAAGATCACAAGAAGAAATACCATGCACAAGAACTCAAAAAATATCCCTCGAAACCTTCAACAAGGGAAGAAAACCCATCAACTTTGCTATATTCTCAAGAGAGACCTCCACACCATAAACCTAGCACACAAAGGGTGCTCAAAACCAAGAAGGTTAGTGCTCCAAGAGAGGTACTTCCTAGAATATATACTTGCTGAAATTTCCAAAAATCACATGTGTGTTTTGTTTCAATGGGAAAAATCACCTTTATTTATACTAGATCGATTAATATCTAATATGTTCATTGGCACAACAGGTCGTAATTCTCAAGAACTCGCATTATAATTACTACTACTATTATTAACTATCTTTTACATTAATTACCTTTCACTTTATGTAGCTGATTCGTACCTTTTACATCAAATTAGGGTTGCAATTCACTCTAGACACATAGCATGATCTCACACACCCAATTAGTACCAACCATCAGTATGCTCCACCGTGCTCAGCCACAAGGACGCCCAACTCAACAGATCTCATCTCATTGAGTCTCATTGTGGAGAGATTCATCTAGACACACACTCACTAGTGCTCAACCACTAGGATCACGCCCACCTTCAGTACAACCATTGGATGTCCTACTCAACGACTTCATTCCCGTAGTCTCTATAGGAGAATCATCTAGAGTACCACATCGCCTCAACTCCTATACATAGAGCAGAACAATAAACCCATCACATGAGATCCTTCACCCCTCACAGGGTATCGCTTCATTCAAAATCCATTACACCCATCTCATGGGCATCTTTCCCACATGTGGGCAATAACGCTCCACTGCCTCGAGAGGAACGCCACACCTATCTAATGGGCACACCCAACTTATGGGCTTCTTAGTTCAATTTACTCTCGGTTCCGAGATGTCTCATCGAGTCAGAATCATCAACACTTCATCTTCATTACTGTCCTACCTAGATGGCCAAAGTTATGCAACAAAACTGATCACTAGCCTCAGAATTTGAGAGAGGCTCATTGGACTGCGGAATGTGTCTGACACTGATCAGTAGGATCACCGACAAGGTCACTAACCGCTTCTCGTGTTGAACAAACCCATCTAAGAAGCAAGCAGCCGGTGTAGGTTCATGTTCAATGACTCATCTAGAGGACGATGAGCAGGCAGAGGTGGGTATTCATCCTCACTTTCATTATTAGATGAAGAAACTAGAATAGAATAAAAAGATGTCACAAAATGAAGATGACTTAGTCGGTGATGGTACAGTGCCAAATTAGCTCGCAAGCCAAGAATTTTCATCAAAATTAATATCTTCTAATAATTATTTCATTGAATGAGGTTGAAGAAGTTGCAACCTTGACATCTTCAAAATATCAAAAAATGTACTTCAATTTGTTACTGTAATGTTTTCCTTTCATCCTGAATGTGAGCCCATATATACTACCAAACACACAGAAGTGGCTTAGATTTGGCTTAATTTTAGTCCTCAATTTTAATAATGCCTTTTCTCATCTAGAATGTGAGCCCATACTACACTACCAAATACACAAAAGTAGCTTAGATTTCCATATTTTAATTTTAGTCCATGCTTCTTCTCGTGTTATATTTTTAAATCCTTTGTGGGAGTGCAATTCTACTGTATGTAATTTGTATAGTTGATGGCTTCCTACCAATAATGAAGACTTAATCCTTTTAGATTGATCATACAATTAGCCATTTTCTTTAATGTGCGATTATTTCTCTTTAACACCATTTTGTTTTGGTGTATATGGATCAATATGTTGCATTTGAATGCCATGTGCAATGCAATACCTTGTAAACTTGTTGTTTAGATATTTGCCTTACTATCTATTCTTATTACTTAACCTTTAAAGTTGATGTTCAAATCAAGCTACAAGGCCTTGTAGGAAATAACAACATGTCAAAGACTTCACTCTTAAGTTTTAAGAAGTAAACCCAAGTGCTGCTTTGGAGAAGTCATCAATGAAAGTTAAGAAGTACTTGCACCGAGAGAAAGAAGGGGAAGAAGGTGGACCACATGAATCACTATGAACAAATTGCAAAGAGGTCGAGGCATGCCAAGAGGCGATATGTCAAAATTGTCCCTGATGATAAATCACGAGAACACACCCAAGACAAACACCATCTCTCAAGTAGCAAGAAACGAGAGGAAGAATTGTCACCATATTTTGATTACATAGTTGTTGCAATGAGCGATAGTCGATGACCAAACTGCCATGCCAAAGTTTGCTCAAGTCATTATTATGAGCCAATAAACTGATGGAAAAGATGATAACCCCAGTTGTCAAATTTATACATCCCTGTAATATCATGAACAATTCCACCATAGACATGTTTAGAACTTTAACTTGATTACAACTTTGCGATGAAAACTCTACTTTTACCTTCACCTGATTAGTGATCCACACCGATAGAAGGTTGCAGGAAAGACTTAGAACACATAATACATTATCAATGACCATTATCTACTCCTAACTGCTCTGCACTTACAACACACTAGGAGATCAATATCTTTCACCACAAATATTTGTTTGGTGTTGTTGCCCCATTACTTGCTAACGAGCTAAGTCCGCTCATACTTAGTGTGTCCTTAGATAATAATGCTTCCACCTCGGAGGCACAATGCCTAGGTTCTCAGTCCACACTGTCACCTTGACTGGAACCTCTTCCTTCTAGGCTTACTCCTAGGGAAGCCAAGGGGGGTAGTCCCTAGTTACTAGATTGATTTAAACATTTGTGGTTCTAGGAGTTGTTTTTAATTTGTTAAAAGGCTAAAGGGGAAAACTAGCCTAAGATGCTAAGGCAACAAATGCAAAGTGCAAGTCTATCTATATGTCAATCAACCATTTCCCTAAGTCAACTAAGACTAGTGCCTAAGGTTGGGCAATGGGGTCAACTAAGTTTGAGGGTGGTTTAATGCAAAGTATTTACAAGTGAAATACGTTAAACTACCCACAACTTAAAGATTACAACTACTTACAAAAGAATCAAGATATTACAATGATTACACGATATACAAATAGACAAGATAGAAAAGATACTTAAAATGTGAAAGATAGAAGATATTCAATTCATAAAGAATCACATAAGCCAAGCATGCCCCAATAACACTTACTCTATTGGACCGCTTTCACCGGCAACCACTAAAGCACTCAAGACTCAAGAAGGTGATGCTTCCCCAATTGGGATACTCAACCCCTTCTTGAATCACACCACAAAAGCAAATGAACCAAAAGATATACAATGTTTAACTCATATGCTCACATGAACATGAAAGACATAAACCATGTAGTTGCAATAAAGATAAAAAACATGAAATTATTATCAATGTGTGTTCCTAAGCATACATCTAAGTCCCCAATCACACAAAGATGATCTATGCAACTAAATGGTTAAGGAGTTTCTTAAAAGTTAAGTTAATTTTATGTCCCTCCCCCTAAACTATGTTGGGGCTTTAAAGTTTAAACTTCCTCCTCCCTTGGCCAAATGACTGCCGGGTGCTCAAGATAGTAAGGCAACGAGGCCCACCCTAGCTTCCCAGGTCAGCCCTGACAGTAAGAGTACTTCCCGGAAATGATCCCCTTAAGGATCACGGGACGGTCCCCCGCCACTTCCTTCCGTTGGTTTCCTCAAACCCGTTTTAGATAGTGGAGATGGCTGAATAGAGCTACCTAAGTTGTCTAGAATGTTGTTATGACCCTCGGGTGGGTCTTTAGGTGTGTTGGGTTGATTTTAGGAGTGTTTTAGGTACTTAAAATTTTACTTTTTAGCGCAAAACCGAATTGAAAATAATGTAAAAAGTGTGCTTGCAAGATGTAAATAAAATGACCATTAACATATCAAAACATAAATGGAAAGTTGCAAGATATGTATCATTCATTTACTTAACCATTCCACATGTAAACTTGAAAGTTAAAGGTGAAATTAAAGCAAGGACAACTTGCTACTCATAATCTTAGATTATTCATCCATGCACATGTTAACCATTTGAAAGATAGATGTGCTAAAGAAATAAAACTTGTCAAAGCAATGAGTAAGATCCTAAACCATGATAAGATCACATATACTTAGAATGTAAAAGGCATAATGACTTATGAAAAATAAGTTATGGCACTTAAGATATCTGAACCATTAAACCATTTACCATGAAGAGCATGAGCACATGAAGTAAAGTAACTTAAAAAAAAAAGAAACTTAGATGTGATGACTATCTAGAATATTTTAAACCATTAAGCATATTAATCATCAAATGTAAGTTTTCCCTTAAGCCTAGCGATTTTGGGGATTACTCTCCCAAGGTGCAGGCACATTAACTTATTAAAAATAAAAGAAACTTGAAAGAATGAAACCACTTACAATGGCCAAGGTGGAGACAAGCCTACCATTTTTGGCCAAAGAGGGTTGTTAAACAAATAAACAAATTATTAAAATAAAAAGACCACACTACCTTGCCTTATGGACAAGAGGGGCCAACAAATAAATAAAAAATAAACTTGAAAGAAAACAAGTTAATCTAGCCCAACGATATTGGGGATTTCTCTCCCAAGGTGTAGGCAATTATTATGTTAGTTTATAATTTATACAACAAAAATCAATGAAATAAACGAAAAAAACATGAATTTACGAAAGGAAAGGTAGGGAAATAGTTACCAAACCGAGGAGGGTTCTTGGGGAAGTCTTGA